>VZRL01006957.1:116887-360282 GCA_013397895.1 Origma solitaria | reverse complement strand
TTTTCTTCTCTCCTGTCTCTGTTTCATGTGCATCTTCACTCTGACTCAGATTGTCAGCGCTCCTGGCCATCCTTTTCCACAGACCAGCAGTCTTCCAGCGCTCCTTCCTCTCCAGGTAAAGCTCTTAATATTTCATTGTTCCATCATGTTTCATCACTTTGTTAATTACTAAATCTTTGCAATGCTCTGTCTGGAGTTGTCTGCTGTGGCACAAAAAAAAAAAAAATAGAGCTGGTTTCTAAAAAGAGCATAGGTGTTTCAGTAGAATTTTGAGTTTGGAAGTTGTTCAGGTTGTAAATTGCAAATAAATAGAGATTTTCTGCAGAAATACTGGAGGTGTTTTCTAAATGCATTAATTAAAACTCATCTTTTTCCACGAAAAGTATGCTTTAAAGTCGTTTACATTTTTTGTCTGTGCTTACAAAAGAGGAAGTGTAAATATTTTCTGTCTTTCTAGCCAAGTAGTCCACTACCAGAAAAGCATCTACATAAATGTTATATTGTATATAAAATTGTTGCATTGGTAATATAGAAAAAACATCAGTGATTTCTTGTTATTGCTCTTATAATCCTTGATTGAAAATTCATAGAATTGTAGAATGCTTTGTTTTGGAAGGGACCTTTAAAGGCTTCTAATCCAACCCCCCTGCAATGAGCAGGGACATCTTCTACTTGATCAGGTTGATCAGAGCCCCACCCAGCCTTGAGTGTTTCCAGAAAGTTCAGAACTTCTGTTTTAAAGCAGGGGTTCTCATTTTGTGGGGAGCGTATTTTGTGTGATTTCGAAGTAGTACTTGGTCAGCATCATCAGTTGAATAGTTGTGCCTGTTACCATAGTTGGGCTGCTACCCATAAAAATAGAGAAGATAAAGCTGGGGATCCCCTGAATTATAGCAAACATGTCTTGATACACCTGTTTGCTCTTTCTTTCACTCATTATTATCCACTGAAAATTAGTGTCTAAAGCTTCCTCTTTGTTTTCTCTTTAGCCTTCATATTTAGAAATCTAGTATCTTTTAAACTTTTTTTTAACACCGCTTTGTGAGAAAGACTTGTCCAAAGTCTAATGGCTATGAATTAATTTTTATAAGTAAAAAAATGTGCTCCTTGGTCTTTTGCTTGAGCGCTGTTTCGAGGCACTTTGAGGCAGGGAAGTTCTCATTAAGGCCATGCTCTTTTCTTAGTTATGGTGGTCTCAGAAATTTTTAAAATAGAGGGAAGGAGATATCATGTTTGCCTCATACTAATCAGCTCCTCATCTGTGTGCTCAGATAAGAGTTCTTTCAGACAGGCTGAGGCCCAGTGTTGATTTCTGGTGTCTTTTTCATTGTGCCACTCCTTCTCTCCCTGCTCCACAAAACTGAAAAGCAATAGCTGTGACTGATCCAAGAATTGCTGTTTCTGCAAATCCACTTGTTTGTGGTGTACCGTGTCTCCCGTAAGCACAGTTTAGTGAGTGTTCAGCAAACACTTTACATGTCTTTAGGTTCAGCAGTTTTTATCACTTGCCGTCTGGAGAACAGAGACATTTGTGAGTCCTTATTTCTGAGAAACCAGGAAAGTTTTGTTTGTGTCTCATAGAAATTAAAACAGTGAAAATTAATTTAGTGAAAGCCCAAAGAAGTCTGTTTGAAAGACATTTCACTGCACATCTGTATGTGGAATTATTTTACTTGTTTCACAGCCACTGTCTTGAATGATGGCTACAGCAAAGTGATTAAATAGTATGATACTGTAATATTAGCGTGACACTAAAACCAAAATTAGAAGCTAACACTTGCTAAAACTTACTACAGAATTTTCATTTTTATGTGCTGCAAGTGGTTCCTGCTTGTAAGAAATTTATCTCTCCTCGCAGCTGTCTTATTTATTTATTTATTTATTTTAAACTGTGATTTCAAAGGTCATCTTTTCCTATTACAGTTTCTGGAGTACAGAGACTTTCTTTTTGTAATTTTGGATGGCCATGTGCTTAATGATGTACTCTTCTGGCTTGTTTTTTTTTAAATTCAAATCCATTTCTGCCATGTGAAAATACCTGATTTTCCTGAGTAAAATGGTTGCATTAAAAAAAACCAAAAAATTGTTTCCTGATATCCCCACTTCTGTTCTCAGAAAATACCAGCTACATTTAAGTTATCTGTTTCTGCTATATTCCTTTAGGGTTTGTGTGGCATTTTGGCAGGGTGTTACTACTAAATTATAAAGTATTTTATTTTAATACAGTAGAAGTTTCATAAATTACTACATTATGATTGTTTTATTGAATATTCTGGCCAGTTACATAGGCAAAGGTTTCTGTGAACTTGTCACAATTACCTATGATTTATATGGAATGTTGCCAAGTTTTATTCCCTGGAAATTCATTTACAGTCATGTAAACCATGCTAGTGGTCTTATTTGTATGCAAATGTTGTGGCTTCTCTAACAAATGTTGGGGCCATTTTGGGAAAAGCACTTAGTGTTCTTAATGTTAGTATATGACAGAATTTCAGAGCCTGAGTTTAAAAAACAAAAAAATGTAACACTGCCTAATTTTTTGGATACATGACGGTGATGATAGGCAAATAACTTCACCAGTAAAACTTACAATAGCTGAAGTTTCGTGAATCAACCTTCCCAGTAAGGACCTCATCTTGGATGAAGTGGAGATCTTGTCACCTGTCCTGTGTCTGAGCCCAAAGATGAGGTGGCCTTGTGCCTTAGTGTGACAGGGAGCCAGCAGACTGTCTCAGTGTCTGATAGGAGCTGACTTCTCACCAGGAACATGCCAGGGCTCCTGTTTTGAGCTAGGCCTGGTTTCTTGATCTCGGTAACAGCAATTACACCTCAGAATCTGGTATTACTAAAGCATGGAGTAGAGATGATATGAAAAGGAACTGTCCTTGTCACTGAGTTGCACTCATGCACTGTTGCTGTAGAGCAGTGTTCCATGGTACAACAGAGTTCTTATAGTACAAGAAGTTTAATAATGCATGAAGCCCTCTGTCATATCGAATCTGAACATTCTAATGTATCAGGAGTATGAACAAAAAAAAAAAAGAATAAAATATTAGTTTTAAATCTTCACCAGAAGTTGAAACGCTTTGGAGAGAAGAAGAGTTGAAATTTTGCTTTTTGTGAACTCTGTGGTATGTGCAATTTTGGTAGCAACTTTTGCTGTCAATATTCTTTTAAAATGTACAGTGTTTCGTAGGTCCAAATGAGCAGCAGTCAAATGCTATTGCTTTAGCTGGTTATCTGCATGCTTTTTTCACAGTAAAAAAGAGCCCGGCATTTCTAGACGTGAACACAGGACCCTTCATCAGGACCAGCAGCTTTGCCGATGAGCTTGACCTGGAGGGCGAGACGCTGCTGACCCCAATAACTCACATCTCACAGTAAGTCCAGGCTGTTTGTTGCATTGTGCATTGCTTGACTTAGCCAAGAGCGGCCGGTTCAGCTGGGAGGGGCTGACAGGGCTATCTCAGACATTTGCGTCGAACACTTTTTACCTTGGGGTTGGTGTGTACCGTTCTGAGTGTCAGTAAATCTTCATGCTGACCTGAAGACAAGTTCACTTGGCTGTGACACATGGCTTTAGTTTTTAGCGAATGTCTCTGGGCAGCTGGTGGCTGATAGGCTCAAGATTTTTACGTGGAGACACTGTGTGGGAGTATTTGCCTGGTGAGAGTTGTATTACTCCCTCCACCATTTTCCAGTGGAATAGCTGTAAAGTGCAAATTTTAAATCTTCTTAGTCTCTCCATTTCAGCAGCATCTTCTCTAATGGTCAAATGATGTTCTACATCGGAAGAAAAGTTCTGTTTTATTATTGCTTTGTTGTATATAAAAAAATTTACTTGAAATAGGCCGGTAGGTTTTGGGGGGGGGTGTCAGTATTTTCCCTTTTGGAAGAAGATTTTCCACTTGTCTTTCATGGTAAAATGTTCGGGTTCTCAGATTATTCTTTTAAAAAAAAAAAAAAAAAAGAGAGAGAGAGAGTTGCAGCAGATTTTTCTTCTAATGCCTTTAAAAATAAATCTTCTGTCATTGTTTGTTTCAAAATTCTGAAAAATGTTTATTATTTGTCATAGTAGATGGGTGGCTCTATGTGCTCTAGCAGAGGAATGAAACAATTTTTTCCTGTCTAGAAATCAGAGGATTTCTGCAGTGAAACCACAGATGAAAATTCTTGGCATACTTGTATTTCTGAGGTACAAAACATGCAGAAATGCCTGCTGCCAATTTCCAGGCCTTCTTCCTATACAGTGTAATTAGCAGAGATGCACAAACATACTTTTAAAAGCCATTTTGGAAGGGCATTTATTAAGAAAAGGGAAAAGGCTTGGATGGAATCTTCCCTGCCCCCAAACCAAGGTATTTGCATTTTCATCTGATTGACCCAAGTGTACATCTGTTTGTAGGCAGTGGATTTAGGAGACTTGTATTCTGGAAGATTACTTAGTGGTACTAGCAGGAGGAGGAAGTCATAAATTGACTCAAGCCTTAGACAAGAACAGTGGAGCAACAAAACCAGATCTAGATATTTTCTTTGTGTAGCTTTTAAAAAGCTTTATTTTGCCTCAACATTGCAGGCTTTTATAAACTTTGTTTAAATAAGCTCAGGTGCTAAGAGTTTCCTTTATCCTTTCTGGGTTTGGGAATTATTTAGTTATTTCTTATTGATGCATTTCAAATAATAAGGCAGTCCATCATCTTTAACTCCAACCTGTGTAGCAGCTAAGAGTTGGTTTTTTTCTATTAATTGCTTGTGGGAGACCTTAGAATATAGATAGTGTGTTTCAGATGAAGAACCTCACCACATGAACACCCTAGACTTTCAGTAACTTATATAGTCCTCTTTTACTCCCTTAATTTTTGATTGTAACCTTCGTTGAAATTTCACTGGATTGCTCTAAGTCAAGAGTGATGGGACAGTACAAAATGTGTCCCCTGTGGTTTGAGCTGAGTCTCTGCTAGGTGGAAGAAATCGGAATTCATTGGTTCTTGTAAGACTTCAGGTTTAGATTCCAAACTGAATAAATTTGATTAAATGTAAAACTGGATAAAGTATTAATTTAAATGTGTCTCTTTGAAACATGGGTGCCCAAATGTAGATGCTGAGAACTGTTCACTTCGAAGTGGGTTTACGTTGTATGCAGTTAATTAAAAGGCCTTAAACAGTGCCAGGTCAGCCTATAGATAAAAGGGCTAGGCAAAAAGTTATTGAAAATACTGTGTTTTGTAACGCAAACCCCAGTACTTAACAAAATTATAGCACCAGCTATAGTATAAAAACATCAATTTAAGTGTGAATATATCTAGTTTCAGGTCTTAAAAGCAATACACGTTCTATCAGAGGAACAGAAAAATGTAGACAGTTTCAGAACTGGAAGTATAATGTAAAACACTTGACCTAAGGATGCATGGATTTGGGATTCATGGAACAATTTCCTGGCCAATTATATATTTATTGCAACATGTGCATTAATTTACCATTAATCACAGAAAGGTGACTCCAGAATAAACATTCATTTTTGTAAGTCATGAATACATGAGTAAATTTTACACAGTTAATTTGAGACATGCAACTAGAAAGTGGCTTTTAGTTGACAGTATGAAAAAAATTTCCTTTTGACAGGTAGCACGAATATGTCAGATGAGTGGGGTACCTACTGTGTTACTGACAGGCAAACACTTGGCATCCTTGTGGTTTAAAAACCAATGAGGCTGAGATTTTTTTCCTCATTTGTCCTGGAAAGTAAATGCCAGCTTTCAGCCCTTGTGATAAAGGGCTAGGCTTCTAGGCCTAAAGTCCCCTTTAAATTAAATTTCAGAGCCCTCCTTTGTTTATGCAAGAAGTGCTCTCTTTAAGTAAATGCGAGTGCATATTCTCACTTACTTTAATAGGTGTTGTGTCCAATAATACAAAACCAGGTGTGGGGTTTTTTGCAGGATGTATGTCTGATTATATTTTAAATCTACTTTTTAATGAATGTTGTATTAAATGTAGTCCTACTTCTGTGGAATTGCTAATGGGAAATCTTTCGTTGAGGAAGATTACTGTATCAGTTAACCACTGTCAGTACCCCTTTGTGGAAACAAAAATAATAATAAAAGGACACTGAGGCCTGATGTTCAAACAGGACAGCCTGTAAAATGATCTGTAACAGTTTAAAGAATGCAGTACACAGTGTGTTGTTTGTGAAAGAACTTGGCCCTTCGGTTTAATGCTTGTTGTGGTCTGTTGCGTTGTCAGAAAGAAATAGAAAACTGGACTACAGTAATACCACCCCTCTCCTCTGGACTTCTCCCTGGTTTATTTCTCCCAGTGTGTTCCCAGATTGCCTCCTGTTCTTTGTTTTACTGTGTTGGATCTTTTGTTTTATTTGCATTTTAAGGCAGTGGAAAATCGATGCTACTTGTAGCTGAGCCTTAGTTACCAAGAGGCTCGTGCCCTGAGTTTGTGTATTTGCTTAATTTCAGCATTAGTGTGGATCCAGCTGACTGCATATATTTCTGGGCGTAAGCACTTGCTAAAATGGCACATTTGTGATCCTGTCAGTGTCTGTACCAAAATAACAATAACTCTTCCCCAGGTGTTTCATGTTTCATGTACAATTGTGGTGATGAAAATGCGTTGAATTAGATAAGCATTGGGTTTGTCTGTGTACATATAAAATAATTGCTTTCCTGTAATGGCATACTGATGTGATCTTAGATTTTATACAGCAGGCTTATACTTAAAGGAAAGCTTTACATTAAAAATAAAAAGCACTTACTTTTTGTTAGTAAGTGTATTTCCATCCTGAAAAAATTCTGTGTCATTAGCTTTATCTTCACTACTCTTTCTGTTGACATTAATGTGGTACAGAGCCTTTTAGACATTATATTAGGAGTAAGAGGGAGACTCCAGTGGCAAAGATGTTTTTAAAAATAAACTCTTCCTTGTTAAACAGCATAATAGATATAATAATTAAGCGAACATATTTAGGGCTTTTTATAATAATTTCCAGTTTTCTGAATAATTGAAATGTATGCTTTTGAATGCTTTGAAATATAATTGAAATATTTGAAATAAGGTGTGCTGGTAAACACAGAGTGCAGTGTCCATGGTGCTGCAGTTACCACTGGCTTTTTTTGGAAATAATGTTTTCTTTCTCTTTTTTATATTTTTAGAAAGTGTTCTATGTTTCAATTGCCACTATATAGTTTGTTGGCATGAGATACAACCACATTGCCTAGAACAAACAGTGCTGCATTTGTCTCATAACTGTTTCTTTTCTTTTGGATTATCAGCGAGTGGAATCCCTATTTGCTTTGATTCGCTAGCTCATATTGTAAGAGATTCCTACTTCTTTCTTCCTCTTCTATATCAAAATGACGCTCTGAAGTCTGAGCAAATATTTCTGTTTCGCTCTCAGATGGGCCAGATGCAAGAGCTGACTTCTGCTGTCACTAGAATTCCCTCTGAAATGCTGTTAACAACATTTAAGCCGTGATTTCCATGAGGTTCATTTTATCATTCATAACAGGGCATGTTAGAAGAACAGCAGTGATAGCAGCTCTGTAAGAACATGCTTGAGTTAAGACCAGAGCTTAATGTTCAATCATGGCTGGTTGCTGTCTCATGCCATTATTCCAGTCGTTTACTTGACCTGCAACAGAAAAGGCTTCAGTGCTGGCTGTACACTGGGCAGCATCCTTTTTTGTTCAGCATGTTTCAGTGTGTCATCAAGCTCCCACAGGAATTCTGCTTGCAATCTGCTGATTTAACAGTTTACTGAAAAGGGGAGGACTGTTTCACTCAGTTATTCTCTTTGGTATGGAATAGCATTATTATATCCCGTGTTTCTTTTTATAAATTTACAGTAAACTTGGCCATAGAAATTGATCCTAGAACTCTTGATGTATTAGGAATCTGATTGTTTCACCTATTCAGCTGCTGGGAGACATTTGAGGATATGAAGTGTCTCTAAAACTGGTTTAACAAGCAGTCAGGAAAGTTCCTTTTTCAGCCAAAGGCTCCAGAATGGTTGTAAACAAGCCACTGTAATGCTTTCAGTGTCATCATCCCATTCTGATTTCTTGTTGCTGGTCACATGGGAGAGCAAAAGAGCTGTGTGGCAGTCCAGTCCTAAATATGGCCTACTCCTTACTTGAGCAGTGATCAAAGCAGTGTAGTCAGCAGAGAGGACTCAGAGCATCTCTGATGTGAGAAATTATTGGTTTGCTGTTAGCCCCAGATGTAAGGGGCTGCAGAGCTTGTCTACAGCTCAAGAGCTGGGTGGTTGTAGTAGAGCAAGACATCAGCAAACTTCTCTCTTAGATGTTGAAAGGCAAATGGTTATTTTAGAATGTTTTTCGTGGTTTATAAGAGCTTTATTTCTGACTTCTGAGTATTGTTACTAGCTAGGGCCACTGCCAAAATAGCTTTGGCATACCCACTGTGGCTCCGAGCCAATAGTCTGGACATGGTGCATTTCTGTTTGCAGCTGCCCGGATTAAAAATCCCTATAAACTCTTCCCTGTGCCTGGAAAGTACCGTAGCTACTGCTGTGCTGAGACAAATGTGACATTACCAGGTGCTGTTGCATCTGGATATATTTATTCTGTTATCCTATGCCTCAACTGGAAGCCCTTGAGCTTGGGGACTGTTCTGTGTTTGTATGATACCGAGTAGGTGGGATCCCAGCAGACAAACTGTTCCTGTGTTCTGCATCTATGTCTGTGGCAGAGTTAGCTAAAGCTGACTGACTGTGTCTTCCGTAATACAGACATCTTTTTGCAATATTTATTTTTATATGTGGATTAACCTGAGATGTGCTGAAGACTTGGGCAGTTCTTCGTGGTGTCTTATTTCACCCTCCACACTGTAGCAACTGAGCTGCTTCTGACAGTGCAATGAGTGGTGTGGCAAACATCTGTCCCATGTGGTTACTTGCCTCTTTTATCTTTAGGGAGATGTTCTTGTGTACTGTGGTGGGTGGTTGCTTTTTTCATAGATTAGATAGAGTGTGCAGTTTATGTCTATAGCTCTGAAGACCAGAAGGGATAATTAGATTCCCTTTGATCTTGCAAAAGACAGGCTGTAGCCCTCCATCAAGCTGCAGCATTACTGTGCTGTGTTCTTAATGTGAGCAAAATCACAATAAAAGGATCGCATCAAAGAATTAACAAGATGAAAAAAATTCAGAAAGAAACCTAGAGTTTGAAATTTCGTACATAGAGTTGACTTTCTGTTTTTTATTGGAGAGAGAAGTGCTGTCGTGTGCTGGTGCTGCTATTTGCCAGAAGTCAGTACTGGACAAATACGTTCTGTGTTAGAGGTTGCCAACCTGTATGAAATAACACTCTCATGGTCTTTTCTCCCTTACTGCAAATTGTCACTGATGTACTCAAGTGCAGTGCAAAATTCGTTTGGCTATTTTATGTTACTGACATGGTATAAAAGTAATGTGTTGACTTTTTCTAGTGTACAAACCGTCTAGGCAGAAGCTAAGGTAGCTTAGCTATTTCTTTTGTGTTGCAGATGAATGTTGCATTCCTTGGTCTCCAAGTGCTGGTTTACATCTTGATTGATGTTAAGTAATTAAACCAGACTCCAGCTGCTTAGTGATTCAGAAGTACAGGGCTCCTATGCTGTAAAAAAACAAGCAACTCCCCACTTACTAACTTTTATCATTGTTTACTTTGGGCATCATGCAGAATAATAAGTGCAAAATCTTTTTAATTTTCATTGGATGGGGGAGACAATAAAAATATCCCACTTTTATCTAAGATTAAAAAATGTTAAATTTATCATCATCTTGAGTTCATTCCAGAATTAAATTCAAGGCATAAATAATTAGTTTCTATTATGAGGATGGAGAATAGCTTTACTTTTTGTTTAGATATGTTGGATATACCAAAAGAAGTTAAAAACTTGATTAGTTTATAATGTGTGTACTTTTGCTGGGAGTTATTTTATCCGATAAACAGGTATGTTTAATTATGTTTAGTGTTTTATTAATGAATCAAAAGGTAATAGTTTTTTACTAATGTGGTAACAAAGTTAAGAAGTTGCGAAATTTAGTACTTGTAAGTAACATTTAGATTGGAATTCTTCAAATCTCTGGGCAGCATTAGGACCACAGACGCTGCATAGACTGTGCTAAATATGTGTAGCAAACATACTTGGATTCAACCAGGGCTTTCCAGCAGGAGTCAGCCTGGTATCACTACAAGGTCATAGAAATGCCCATCAAGATCAGTATGTGCCAACCAAGAGACATAGTTGGCCACTGAGATTTATTCCATGTGCAGATAAAACTAGTAAATGAGCATTTTTAGCAAAATAATTACTCTAATATTGGTCAAAATGTTAATGTTGGTAAAAAAACCCTAATTCTTTAGTGAAATGGCGGCTGAGGATGTGAGTGTAGTCACAGATATCCGTGTCTGTGCTTGGGGCAGAGATGGAAACCGACACAGCCTAACAAGGAAATACTTCATCTAATGTATTTTTGACCTAATCATCTAGTTCCAAGCTCAGCTATCAAGTCCAGGAATGGAACATTATGGTATTTGAAACCAATTACACATGTGACCTTTGTGCTTTGATACTCGTATCACCATATTTGATAAGGTCTTTTTAGAGCATCTTTTGTCATAAAGTGCACTTTGTTGGAAAAATGGAAATCAACAGCTGGTTTAAATATTGCTGAATAATGCACCAGAACAGCAATGCTAAAGGAAAAAACCTTTCTGTAAAGTGTTAATGCACAGGGAAACAATTCCAAGAGGTGTAAATGGATTAGTTTACCTGGCATAATAATATAATTGTTCAGGAAATTGCATGATGTACATTCTGTGGGTAAAAGTGACCTGAAAATTGCTTGAATGTATTATCAATATGTTTTTTCTATTAACTTCATTTCACAGTATTTTACAAAGAAATTGTTGCAGGTTTCTTTCATAAGTAAATGCTGCTCCCAGCATGACCAGTACCCAGTTCAGACTAAATGTAGCATTTTCCTTTTGCTGTACTTCCCTGGAAATCCTGTTACAACATTGACACATTAAAGGCTTTCTTCTGCAGCTGCTGTTTCTGATCACTGTTGATGATTCTTTTCCGAAGTTAAAAGCATGGTCAAATGTGTTTAACATCCTACTGGTGTAGCAAAGCTCACTGCAATGGAAGACTGTGGTTTAAGCATCTGCCAAATCCAGAGCAGAGCTGTACAGTGGGGAGCTCTCTGCATCATCCTGGGTGCTGGATGTGTCAAGTGCAGCATGCCTTGGTGGCCTTGGTGCTTGCCCTGGATAGAGAGCCCATGGGAGGTCACTGAACTGTTGACTGAAATTTTTTTTCACGTGACTTCAAGGATTGAATGTAGTTGTGATTTCACTCAGGGTCTTCGGGACTTTCTTCCATTCCCATGTGTATAACTGTATGTTTTGTTTCACTTCCAGCAGGAAGTTTAACTAGGAAAAGCTAAAGTATTTTCACTGTCTTGCAGACAAAATACCTTAAATATCTTACACTAGTTGTCAGCCTGTTAGAAAACTAAAGCTAAGCACTGACCTGTTGCCTGTGGTTATGTTTCGGTCTGTGTTTTTTTCCGGTTCCTGTATCCCACTCAATTCTGTGGTTACTGAGTGCTTTTTGGGATAAAAACATGTACAGAATCTTGTCATCGCTACATTCGGTTACTCCTCTATCTCTGTCTTTCCCAAAGAGAACTGTTGTGTTTGTGTTCATTTTTCCCCTTTTTTGGCACATGTGAAATGCAGAGTATAATGTCAAAAGGGACGTGGATCAAAAAGTGGTAAATGTTGTTGGTCTGTCTTCATGTCCTTTTGGTCAGGGATCTGCCCTGCAGTCAAGGTGGTACAGAAATGTGACCATTCCTGGATAGGGGAGTTATTTGAAGTAATGTGGCTCCCAGGGACTTGATCTTTCAGGAATTTTGGACCCCTAAAAATACAGCCTTGAAAATAGAGGCAGAGAATGTTCACTGTGGCACCACATCCTGCAGAGAGTTGGTGAAGTGAGCAGAGCACAGCAGAAACTTAACATTCATTATGTGAATCTTGGCTAATGAGAGGTTGTGAGGATGCATTTTGTAGGTGCATTGGCACTTTCAAGCAGGCCAATTCCATAACACAGTCTGTGTGTGATTGGAAAACACCAGGTGATGCCAGAAATGTTTTGTGGTCATTGTAGAACAAATATGAAGGGCAGTGAACAGAAAGCTGGGTCTTGCATTACTTGAAATTCCTTGTTTGTCTGTGTCTTACAGTAAGTTCACTTTGTTGAAACCTTTAACGTGCAGGCAGTGAAATGTACTTGAACTCTTGCCATGACTTGATTTTTTTTCCATGTAGTGCAGCTTTTAATTGAAAAAGCAATTGAGCCCTTACATCTATTATTTTTCCTAATCAATACCTGTTTAGGCACTGTCTGTAATTTGAGAACAGCTCATAGATGCCAAAGTCATAGCAGGGCTGCTGAAAATTTGGCACCAGTGTGTATGTAATTTGATTTTTTTTTTTTAATGAAAGCAAATGACAAGTTGTGAATGAGCATCTTTATTTTTTAAAGGATATTATTTTATTATAGAAATGTCTAGTATTTAAAATAGTTCCTGATTTTTATTTGATGATAGAACCCCAAAATATCACATCATTCCTTAGTACAGTGTGAAAAAAAAAGTACTAATTGAGTTCCAGTTTATACTCACATTTCCATACAGGTTTTCTCCATACAAGTTAGCCTTTTCTCAATGACTACTGTTCCTAAGGTTCCTTATTTAAAAAGCATTCTGCAGTAAGCCTGGGGCTCCAGAAATGGTCAGAAATCTTGGTTTGAAAGCATTTCTCTATATTAGCACACTAGAGAGGAAGATTTGGCAAACTGGGATAAATAAACACTGTCGTACACTGTTGTTCCGCTACATGCATCTGTTTCGAGGAAAAAATCACTCTCTGATCCTGAGAAATTCTGATTCAGCAGCACAAACATTACTTACTCCTCTGTCTTCTCTTTCCACCCTATACTTGGCTATTTTTAAAACCAAGCAACATTTAATGGTTCTTGTTATTACCCATTCCATAGAATAAACAAGTAATGCAGTGGGAATAGGAAGTCAGGTGCCTAATTAAATAGATGTTACAAAGCTTCATCCATGTTCTAACTGCGATAAATACAAGAAGAAGTTGAAATGCCAGTCATTATTCTTGGGTTTTAATTTCTTCATACTTCAAAATGCTTAGGCTTTGTGAGAAATGTCATTATTTGGAAGGAAAGGTAAAAATTTGCATGTGTGCTTTGTCCTAGAGGATTTGCGCTGTGGTTGGTGCATGTGGAGCCTATGCCAAGAACCGGAAGGTACTAGACAAGAAAGAGCTGTGTTTGAGTCCTAAATTGGCTGCTGGGATAATAAATAATGGAGGGATGCAACCACAGTATTTGTTCTTCAGTGAATTTAGAAAGTGTTTTCAGTCCATCTGCTTTTTATTTTAGAAACCTAACCCAGTGCTGCCTATGTAAAAATTTCAGATGCTAATTTTGAATTTTGTGGGGGGTTTTGGGTGGTTGGTTTTTGGTTTGGTTTTTTTTTATTTTTTAAAGACCACCCACATGAGGGCACCTGCCAGGTTTTCTGGGGTACTTCCTTTACTCTGCAGGACTCTGAGGTTTTCTGTAAGTGTATGTGCTGGGTCTCATCCATTCATCATTATTACATCTTAATGTAGGTTTCAGGTTTGCTAAATTATGTTAAATCACTTCCATATTGAAACACATGAATAATTTTAAATGACTGTGTGCTGCAAACAGCAGGATCAGATTATTAGAGCTCTTAATTGTTTCTGTCTTTTTGTCTGAATGCTTGAAAGCTTTCAGACTTTTGCTGTGAGTTATGAACTGGCAAATGATGTATACTGTAGGCCTTGCAGTATTGCCACCAATAGCATATCTGAGACATGGTACAACTAGAGACTCTTTCTCTGAGGGAAGCACAGTTTAGAGGTATGAATTTCTCACAAAAACAGTTCAGTATAAATCATACCTAATGGAGCTGTAGTGAGTATAGTTTGCAGATGACCCGAAAGAAGAATCTATTACTAAAAATGTTTGGATGGCAGGAGTCTCATTTGTTAAAAACTTTTTTTAGGCATGCAAGGTACCCCTGTGTCAGAAAGATCTAAAGATAACAATAACAACAAAAAAAATTAAAAGGAGAGAGAAACGGAGGAAAGGATAAAAACAAGCCAAGAGTCTGAAGTCTGAGGATATTCACATCTGAATTGAAAGTTTTGAGTTCAGTTCCTACCTGATTAGGCAAGGCATTTGTGTAGACTGCAGAACATATAAAAGATGCAGTAGAGAAAGGAGATTGACAGCTCTACAGAGTACCACTCTGATGGAGAAAACATTTGAAGTGCACGTGGCAGTAATGACGGGTCTAGTACAAAGATTGAAAAAAAAAGGAGGAGAGAGTTTCGATGGCAGGAAAACAGAATGAGTCAGAAAGCTGTACCTTAGTTCCTGGTTTACCCTTGTCCCATCTGTGCTACCTCTGGTCAGCTCATTGAAAGGCTGGAGCACTACTAATGCCTAAATGAATTGGGTTTGGGGAGGGCTGGAGAGGAAGGGGACAAGTCTTGGGGGTGCTGTGGTGAAGCAGATGGGTTGTGGGAGAGTGAGAGAGGAGGAAAGAGAGTAATTGAAGGATGTAAGCTTCGGTGAGCAGGAATAGCCGTATCAGCAGTGACAGAAGGAGGAAATGAGCTGAGGATATGGGAGAGGTGATACCACTGGATATGTTTATGTTTGGAATGTGATGCCTTTAATTCTGTTGGCAAATCAGTGTATTTCAGACTCAAATCATTACAGTTGGCTTAATGGCTTCTTCTTTGCCTGGTACTAAATTTGTGATGCTGCGTTCTAGGCAGGCACCTTGGTGCTCCTCTAGGAACTATGTGGATGTATGTTCAGAAGAAGTAACTCCCAACAAATTAACTTTCCCATTTCTTAGCTCCTACATTTCTACTATTTGAAAAGTAAATTTTTAACCTGTTATGTCTATGTGCCCACTTGGACCTCTGAGGTCCTTGGGGAATTTTCCCTTGGCAGTGCAGTTTGTTTCACATGTTGAACCCAGGGTTCTGTGTGCAGAGCTGCCCTGAGTTACACTGGGTTTGCGACCCAGCGAGCTCAGTCCTGCTGTGTGACTTCATAGAATTCATTTCAGAACTGAGCTACAGGGCCACCAAGGTGATGAGACGGATGGAGCACCTCTGCTGTGAGGAAGGGCTGAGAATTGGGATTGTTCAGCCTGGAAAAGAGAAGGCTTTGAGGTGACCAAATTGTGGCCTTCCAGTGCCTGAAGAGAGCCTACAGGAAAGATGGAGGGAGACTTTTTACAAGGATATGTAGTGACAGGACAAGGGGGAACGGCTTCAAAATGAAAGAGGACAGGTTTAGGTTGGATATTAGGAAGAAATTCTTTACTGTGAGGGTAGAGAAGCACTGGTACAGGTTGCCCAGAGAAGTTGTGGATATCCCATCCCTGGCAGTGTTCAAGGCCCGGGCCGGTGGGGCTCTGAGCAACCCAGTTTAGTGAAAGGTGTCCCTGCCCGTGGCACTGGATGACCTTTAACATCTCTTCCAGCCCAGGTCATTCTGTGAAAAAAGGGACTGCGTAAAGAAAACAGCCTTTGAGATGGAAAAGGCTCTTTTTCTTTATTTATTTTCTTTTTCTTTTTGGTGTTAATAAACCTGACAGTGATTTAAGATCATATCACTTTGGGATTATGCATTGCTTTTTTCCAAACTGCTTTCTATCAGAGCTACATTACATTTTGTTTTGTCATAGTTCCAATAACTGTAGAGCTCTTGTCATAGTTTCAATAACTGTAGAGCTCTAGTTTCACACTTAAGAAACTAGCTTAATTAGTTGTTTTAGTGGGCTTTTTTTCATGTTAAGACACGAGAAATAAGTTAGAGATGTGAAAAATCACCCTTTTAATGGATGGGGATCTAGTTTGGCACAAGGGGGCAGTCATACTATATATGAATTTTCCCTGCCTGGGAGTTTCTCAACCATGGGTTAATAGGCAATTGGGTGACAAAATTAGCATTGTAGGGTGGCATGAGTGCAGTCTTACATTTCAAGAGGTTTCTCTGATGCTCCAAGTAGAGTGTTTGACAGAATTTTAGGAAAGATTTACTTGTAATCCTAATTTTTGAAGGGTGAAAGAAATCTGAGTGTGCATAATAAGCTGTTTCAGTCTTAAAGATTAAAAATACATATGTATGTGTCTGTATGATAATGTAAGTGTTAGATGAGATGACTGCAGTACTTCCCACACTTGTCACCTACAGACATCTACTTGTCACCTACATACATTAACACTCAAGTGTTGCTGTCACCTCAGGACTGTGGAATAAGAGGAAATCTAAATATAATATATCTTTTAGAAACCCTGGATACAAAGGATTTTATTTGAAAAGTGTACTTAGTTTAAAAGGTGTTTTGGTCTGAGAGGGATTGAGTAGGAGTTCTCTCCAAATTTGTTTTGGACATGAGCTAGGATAGTGCTCAGGAAGCCTTACTTCCCTCCTTCTCGTCCCAGCTCCTTGCATTCCTAAAGGCCAGCTGGGTGATGTTCAATACAATTAGTGAAGATTCAGTACAATTATTGTGATCAGGGCTTGTTGGGAAGCATTAAAACTTAAAGTTGGCCAGGTAAGTGATAGTGTTTTACCTCAGTCATTCTGCTTTGTGTTTGAACTATTCCCAACATGAAAGTGTAAATGCTTGAATTGCCTTGCAGGTGAAGTTGCATAAGCACAGAGTTCCAGAACTGTTATTTTAAAGTAAAGTGATTTTATTCCTAATCTGTCATGACACATCATGAACAAATCTTGCAGCACAGGTCTTGAGCACAGCTTTGCACACAATTTTCAAACATAGGTCCGTGGTGAGAATAGGTCTCAGAAGAGAATGCAGGGTGGAAAAGAAGTTAACAACTTAACATGTTATCTAACTTTAAGTTTGGAATCTGTTTTCGCTTAAGAGAGATCCCATATTTAAAAGCTGATAGACCTTTAGTATTCTGCTGCTGAACAAGGTTATGTATAGCATTCTGTCACTTTAGCATGTCAGAATCTCCCTGGTTTCTGGAAACTATTGAGAGAAAAAGGAACAACCCTTGAAAGATGAGACAAAGTGTTATAAATAGTTCTGGAACCCCTGAGTCCTCAACTGGATATAAACAGGGTGTAAGTGACTCAGAGGAGTGATAATCCTAAAGTTTATGTTGCCATCTCCTAGTGTGTCTCACTTGAGGTCATTATTGTAGAAAGTGGGATTTTATGGAAAATTATGATACTTGGGAAGCTGGATTTTATTAGTGTTTCCTTATCATGGCTGAAAGCCTTTTGCTAGATGTATTTTTGGGGCTGAATATTAGTTTCATCAGATATGGCATACTTTGCTGTCATGAAAAAATAAAAAGATTCAGATGATTTGTCCTTCATGAGTTCCCTTATTTTAACCTCCTTGGCCAGGCTGGATCAACAAGAAAAAATTGGGCAAATGTGGATACACTCCTGCATAGGATTATGTGATCTTCTTGTCTCCATGTCACTCATCCCCAGATGGCTTTTGAACTTGTTGTCTGGTATCACCTTAATTTCATAGGAGTTAAGTCTAAATGATACTCAATTTCATTAATTAAGCAGTTGTGTAGGAGAGGAGGAAGAGGGAAAGCTCACAGGTGATTCCTCCTCTGAAAGTGAAAATCTTACAAGCCACAAAGGGAGCTAAACAACTAGGTTTTGCAAATTCTCCTGTGCATAAAACTGTTTCTTATATTAGAGAGAGGATGAGATGTTATCTAGGTTGAGAGCTGGGAAATGCCTATAATTTGGTGAAGTGAAGCCCTCCGTAAGTATAGATACAGGTATAGACCACATGAGCAATGAAATTGTGAAAGAAGCTGGCTGTGACAAGCTGTTTCCTCAATTGTGTTGGCCCTTCTTGTAGTAAGCCAGTATCTTTGCAGCTATTAAATGACTGACACCAGGAGACACCCTCTGTCCTCCTGATAATTTTTCTGTTCTTCTTGACAGGTAGGTTCAGATTGATTTCATACAACAGTTTGATGGACAGTTCAATTCAGGGAATGAATGTTTCACTCTGACTCAAAGCCAAACTAGTGGTATTGCACTTACCTTGAACTAGGCATTTCCACTTCCAGTGTCTGTCTGCTTCCAGTGTGAAATTGTGTGTATTCTACTCCAGGTTATAGAGGGGAAAAGCAGATATAACAGCTCTGCTTGGTACAGATGGGTACTGCAGCAGTTCTTTGACAATGTAAGGCTTAAAGTATCAGTCAAAGTAATTAACTTTTCTGACAGCAGTCAGTATGTTTTACTTATCTCTATTAAAGGACAAGTGAGGTGTACATGAAGCCTGATTTTATTTTTTTTTTAAAATTACGTCTTATAATGGTTTTGTAGGAGTCCATCATTGACTCTTCTCCAGTACTTGTTCCTTTAAGCTGTTGCATCTGAGCTCTGTTTTTGATGCATTCATGAGAGGGAAAGTGCTGCTGCCTTATGGGCAGGGAAGTAAGCTGCAGAGTCTGCTAATTAGTCTTGGTTTATTAAAATATGTTCTGAATATATTCTTATTCTATAAGATTGTTAAACTACATTTTTTTATCAAATGAAAATAGTTAAAGGCTTTTTCATTAGCTTGTCATGGGACTTGGCAAATCCATGGATAAATCGGTGGCTGGGTTCCTTTGTCCCTTTGTCCCTTCTTTTCACCAGAAAGACAAAGTATATAATTTCATAATCTGTCTTGTAGATGTAAATGATTTTTAAAAATACCTTTTTCTCTTGTAAATCTTTGCTATAGGATGAAAGTTGTCAATGTCTGAAGGATGAAATTCAAAGTGGTAGCATGTATATTTTCAGAAGTTCAGTTTTAACTTTGGGCAGAGGCTCATTTATAATCCCCATTGGACAATGCATTTGTTCTCTTCGACAGTTGAATAAGGGGAAAAGACATGTTGAAAAATGTGTTCCTGTCCTCTTTTTCTGTGTGCTTTTCTCTACATCTGTGCTTAGCAGAATCCCTCAGGGTATCCTGGATTGTATTTACCAGGAAGAAAGAATACCTGATTAGACTAGCATTACTCCGCCTGATTATGGTGTCATCAATTAACTTATATGACTCAAAAGTGAAGCTTGCCAGTCATTTTAAAGCTCTGGATAATGAAACTCAGGAAGTTTGTTCCTACGGCAAATTTCTTCAACCTTTGTTTAAAATAGTATAAAATAACTTCCTTTAATTGGGGAAATATACTGTTGGCAAAAGGCAAGGGCAAACTATAACTCTTTAAACATTAGAAAATGTGAGTCCATCATATCTGACATGTTAGAACTGGTTTCTCCGCACATCCAATAGTAGACAAATGGCATCAGTGTAATAATTAAAGCTTAATCCATTTAGTCATAAGCTATTATAAGTAATTGCTACTATTGCAGCCTATGAGTTTTGCCTTTCTTATCTTTCAGAGTGGGGTTTTTTTCCCCTCCTTAAAGGAGTGGAAATGCCTCAGTGCTTTTGAAGGGCGGGTAGGACAGCTTGACAGTTATGTAAGCAGCTGTCTGCAGAAATTCATTAAATGTCTGATTGTGCATAGCCATGTCTGACCCTTGGTGTGCTCATGCTGAGCTTTCCCCCCGCCAGCTACCTTCTAGTCTCTGGCTGATATTGTGGATATTCATTTACAGGGGTGCAGACTTCACTGGTCCTCCTCACAGGAAAGTATGGCATGATCCCTTTAACTTTGTAGGCAGGGGTTCACATTTTTCTGTGAAATGCAAAAGGAATTTGGTCTCTAAATGGTGTGGCTTCACAGAAGAATGATTATGGTCCCATACATATATTTGTTTCTTGCTCCTTTTCTGTTTGAGCCTCTTTCATTTTCTTAGAGGATGTTTGAAGAGATCCAGAAAGGGGGGGGGGGGTTGCTTTTTAATGTCCAAGTTCACCTGATTCTGTGTTTGAAAGAACTGGTATTCACCTACCCCACTGTGTCAGTGAGGGAATTAGGAGTGATTCTAACATAAAGGAAAGCTGTTGATTTTTTAGTATTGCAAGGGATGTTCAACAACTCATATATTTGGAACTGGTGTCTTCACATCTTGTGCTTATTCTATTCTATGTTATATCGCTTTATCCATTTCCTGTATTCAGATTTTTCATTTTTCAACATCATAGTTCCATTTAGTTTTCTTCTTTAAATGAGATTTCATCAAGATTTCTAAAACAGATCTCACAACTCATGTATTTCTTAACTCTGCCTATGTTATGATGCCATTTATAGCCATGAGATTCTGAAGAACAATCTGGGGTTCCTTCTGGCTTCCGTTAAAATTGTTAACAGTTTGTTTTCATGGTTTATTTTGGGTTTCTTTTTCCATAAAACCCCAAGCTTGGTTGTAGCTGAGAGGCTACAAGACTAAATTGTGCCAAGACTGGTGCCACTAGACTTAGCAGGGTTAATAATCTAAAGATCTGCTACATCTGAAAGTTTTGGGAAACATTTCCTGAGGCAAGGTATAGAGGAACCAAAAAGGTTATTCTTCTGCAAAAGGTTGTAGAAAGCTGCCTGGCTGTGCTTTCTTCTTCTTCTGCCCTCATAGCTGCACTGATAATTCTGTTTATTGCTTCAACTGAATATTGTATCATGCATTTTTCTGGACAGTAATTCTGGTCTTAACCATCCCATGCTTCCCACAAAACAGCAGACACTCTCAGGTGAGTTGTCAATTAAGGTGAAAGAAGAATACACCACTTTTGTGAGTAGCTGTCCTCTGAACATGTAGCCCCCAATTTAGGTAATTGGTTAAACATGCGCTCTGAGTGCTTTTTGAGTGTTAATAGCTTCAGTGGAGGTAACATTTTGTTTAACGTACAGCATGTGCCTGCATGTGTTGCTGAATCAGATCCAACTGAATCCCTGTAAATGATCAGGGATTAGAACTGAGATTCTCCAATTCTCTTGTTTGGACTGTGTCTGCCAACTATGAGCCAGGTTGAGTAATCATAGCATTGCCAGCCTTGAAAAGGTCATAAATTGTGAGTTAGGCCCTGCTGAATCACAAGACTTAAGGAAGTATCAGCATCTCTTTTTAACCATTTGCTTCCTTAGCCCTTTGGCTACACATAGTTTTAAACCCTTCTATAAAGCTAGAAGTACACTTAAAAATTTGAAGGTGTTCCCATAAATCCTTGAAGCTTCAGTCCTTCAAGTTTTTCTTGAATTCTTTCTCTTGAGCTGTATATAGTCTTTCTCTTACACACACACAAACAGCCCATGACTTTGTTTAGTTTTGTCACCCAGAGAGAGGACATCAGATCTGTTGATGGCTTTGGAGAGGGAGGAGAATTCTGGTGTTCTGGAATATTTGCAATTTATGCAGAAAACTTTTAGTATTTGACCAGTTAAAACAACTTTTACTGTAATTGTGTGTCTGCTTTGGCTGGTACATATCTAGAATTTTAAATTTATAATATTTGTGAGTTTACCTCATAAGAAATATGTCAAAAATCAACGGTGGTTGTTCTATTGCCTTGGAAATTCAGGCAAAAGGCTTCCATTTTTGCAGTGATGAAGCAGGAAGTATGCAGCAGAAGTCAAGGGAAAAAGCATCACCTTGTCCCTTTGAGCTGGGGTAAACAGGAGGACATCTGAGCCCAGAGTGAAGCAGAACCGTCAGCCTGGTCTGTGTCCAGTGAGGACGCCTTACCCTGACGGCTTGGAAGGCTGTGGGTGTGTGTATGGATAAATGTGTGTGTATGTTCATTTACAAACTCATTAATTCAAGTGAGCACTTCCCTTCTTCACCATTTATTCCTCTCTGCTTTTAAGCTGATTTGTGCTCCTTAATTACTCTTGTACTTTTGGCAGCTGAGGTGCCTTTTGTGCAGGGAAACCTGATTTTGTTTTCTACCTAATCTATTACTTGGTTTGCATTTTATTAACACTGTGAAGAGACTTTTTGCAGTGACCTATTCTGACCTCCTCCCCCCAGCATTTTCCATCTTTGAAATTTTCTGCCAACATCTGTTTTATTTAATCTAGAAAAACTGTGTCTGGTAGGTTTGTCCTTCCCTTTCTACTTGTCTGCAACAGGAGATGCCTGTTTTGTACTGCTGTCATAAATTGTGATTCATTTATTGATAATTTCTACTTAAAACCTCTGTGACTTGCATGCATGCTCAGGAGCACACTCATTCTCACTGGGAGGTATAAAATGCTTTTCTGAAAGCCAGAGGAAAAGTGTTTGTGGACTCGACCCAAAGGTAGGCAGCGGGTAGCTCATTTCCCGCCCAAATCCCGAGGTTTGCTCTGCATTCCAGTGCTGTGCCGTGTGTTTGTCGTCCGAGCGCAGACACATGTTCAGTCTAGCAGCTCCTCTTTCAGCCAGTGTTTGAGCAGCGGTTAAAAGAAGATGCACTCATGTGGAAAATCCTGGCAGCAGGCACCCTGGATTGTGTTACAGCAGCTGTCCTCAATGGGAAGGCATTGATGTTTACAGTGTGTGTTTTTCCATGGAATTTTGTTTGTCTGCCGTATATATACAACACAGGCTATTCTTCTCTGTGATGTGTTTTTCAGTGCTTTATACACAAAGTATTTTCTATGGTAATATTTGTATATTAAAGGGGAATGCAGATGTAAGGCAGACGTGGGCTTGAAAACATTAATAATTAAAATATCTGATATGTAGCTACTTAGACTAATCAGCGTCTTTGAAACAGACAGAAAAAAGGGGGGCAGTAAAAAGTCTTTCTGATCTGAAACATGCAATCTTCCTTCAGCATGATATTGAAAAATCTTGGTAAATGCTTTTTTAAAGAACCTGTTCGTCAGCAACTAAATTAGTAAATTCTTTTTAATCGATAAGAGTTCTTTTTGGGGTTTTTTTGCATGGAGCCTCGAGGTAGTGGTGTAATCTGAATTGCAAATGGTTTAACTGACAGTTACAATGTTGAATGTCTTGATACAGGATGAACAACTCTGTGCATTCTTTTTAAAAAAATACAGATGTAAAATGGTATCACTTTTTTATCTATATTTTTAGTGAAGTTGTCACTTCAGCACCTAGGCCATAACTGGCACAAGTATAAGATGATGTCACTCCTGCATCTGTCATTCTTCCATTTATTTTTAGGGGAGGAAATATTTCTGGACCTTTTTCACTTACTGAGGTCATAGAATCATTAAAGTTGGAAAAGACTCCCAAGATCATTGAGTCCAAACTTAGACACATTACCACCATGCCAACCAAACCATAGCACTAAGTGTCGTGTCGTCGTTTCTTGAACGCTTCCAGAAATAGTGACTCCTCCACTTCCCTGGGCAACCCATTCCAATGTTTAACCATGCTTTCAGTTGAGAATTTCTTCCTGATGTCCAACTTGAACCTCCCCTGGCACAGCTTGAGGCCATATCCTCTCTCCCAGTCCCCTGGTGCCTGGGAGAAGAGGCCAATCCCAGCAGTTGCAGCCTCCTTTCAGGCCATTGTAGAGAGCAGTAAGGTCTCCTCTGAGCTTCCCTTTCTCCAGGCTAAACATCCCAGCCCCCTCAGCTGCTCCTTGTAGGACATTTTCTAGACCCTCCCCCAGCTCCGTTGCCCTTCTCTGGACTCACACCAGCACCTCAGTTTCCTTCTTGTAGTGGGGGACTCAGAAATGGACGCAGGATTTGAGTTATGGCCTCACAGTGCTGAGTACAGAGGGACAATCCCTGCCCTGGTCCTGCTGCCACACCATTGCTGACCCAGGCCAGGTGCCCTTGGCCTTCTTGGCCTCCTGGGCACTCGCTGGCTCATGTTCAGCTGCTGCCACCAGCACCCCCAGGTTCTTTTCCACCGTGTGGATTCCCAGCCACTCTGCCCCAGCCTGTGGAGCTGCCTGGGGTTGTTGTGGCCCAAGGGCAGGCCCCGGCACTTTCCCCTTGTTGAACCTTCCCCCACTGGCCTTAACCCATCGATCCAGCCTGTCCAGATCCCTGTGCAGAGCCTGCTGCCCTCCAGCAGATCAACACTCCCACCCAGCCTGGTGTGTCTGCAGACTGACTGAGGGTGCCCTCGATCGCCTTGTCCAGATCATCAGTGAAGAGATTGAACAGCCCTGGGCCCAGCACTGAGCCCTGGGGACACCACTGGTGACCAGTCACCCATGGGATTGGAACTCCGATTTCCCACCATGCTCTGGCCCAGCCACCCAGCCAGTTTTTAACTCAGAAAAGAGTGCACCTGTCCAAGCCATGGGCTCCCAGCTTCTCCAGGAAAATGCCATGGAAGATGTACCAAAGGCTTTACTGAAGTCCAGGTAGACAAGATCCACAGTGAGCCTTGCATTGTTTTCCAAAGCCGCAGTTCAGCAAAATGCTTTGATGTGCTTGCCCAAAGTTAGGCAGCTGTTGGCTTGCCTAACTTGATTTAATAGAATATCAAATGATTTGTAGCTTATGAATAAGAAAATGCTGTTTTTTTCCCCCTGGGCTCACACTCATAACAAGTTGGATATGAATTAAGTCTAAAGCCGTTTCCACATCTGTTTGACACCCTTGGATCATTCCAAGACCTATCTGTCCTAACGTCATTGTGCAATGCAGTGAGGTGTTCAAAAGGAAGAGAGCACCTCAAGACAATCAGACCCTAATCTTTTTGGCTACTTTATGAATAAAAAGGACCAGCATAATGCCTATATGAAATGGAATGGGCATCACAAACATCATGTAGTCTGTCTGAATATGTTTCTCTGAGCTCAAGAAACACCAGCCTCTGGGCTGGATCACTTGCTGGTTTGCTGTTGTGATAGGACATAGACAGAAATCTGAAGTCAAGTACTCTAGTTGCTCTTTGGCAGTAGATGCTGTGAAAAGATTGCACAACAGTAAGTAGCATTTGGATAGCTATGTTCTGTACTAGATGTATGATTGTCCTAGGTTTACAGAAAGAAACAGCGTCTTTGAGTACAGGTCAGCCAGCCTCCTCAGTCTTCCCAGAGACAAAATCACACCCAGAGGCTTGCAGTCTGGCATAATTAATGAACATCATAAAAAAATCCCCCGCATATGAAACACAGATTTTGTGACATAGTCTGCTTTGGCTTTTTATAAGAAGTCAGTATTCAGTTCTGGGACTTCAGTCCAGATGCTGAGGTTGTGCATCTAAACAAATCACTATGTTACACAGTGTGATGGTCTCTACCTGTACTGCAGGAAGCTTGAGTTTCAATCATTTCCTAGCTTTCTGCTGAAAAAAAAGCCCCAAATTTTAGTTGAATAAAAACTGTATTTTCAAGTAAAAGACCGTGCAAGTGTAGCCATGTCAAACCTTCACATCTATTCCAAGCTTTTATTGAAGACATGAATTCAGCAGGAGGCTCTTGCTGCACTGTGGCTATAACAAAGCCCAAAAAAGTGGAAGGTGTACAAGGCTGCAGTTCAGACAGTCTTCCTTAGGCTTGAAAAAGAATTTATTTTTACTAGTACCTCACACAGTCAAGCAGTCATAGTTAGTTTCAGCCAAGTCTTCCTTCTCTTTGATCTCTGTGCTGCCTGCAAAGATACTGAATTATCACCACCTCCCTCAGGCTGTCTCAGAAGTTTACAGATGCAACCTTTCAAATCAGTTTATGTTCAGCTGGTTTCCCCTTACTCCCAAACAGGGCAAACCAGCCAATGCAGAATTCACAAAAGAATAAAACAGGAGTGCAAAACTCTTAATATATAATCATCCATTTATTTTTAAAATCTTTCCCAAAGGAATATTGTTCACCCTTTAATATTGAGCTATGATGAAAGCAAACTAGGATTTATGGTAGAGCATTTATTTATAAGCCCTGCTAACAGTGATGATTGTTTCTGAAGAATTCAAGGTAATTAATTTGTGTGTTTATGTTTCTGTGTGCTTGTGTAGCTGTACCTTGTGCCATCAGCACTGGCTAAAGCACCAGCTCAGCAATAGGAACATTGTGTGGAAAATCAGACCTATGTGGAATTGCATGTTGACTTTTTCACCAATTGCTTCCTTTTTTTTTCTTTTCTTTCATTAGTGTTATTAAAGATGAAACCACAGAGCCTCTTTTATAAAGTGCAGATCCATACTGCTGTCAGTTTTCATATGTGTTGTGGCCTTGAAAGCAATTTGACTAAAAATAATGCAACTCCAGTTAGGGAGTTTGGTTAAAAAAAAAAAAAGAAGAAGAATCTGTTAATTTTATTTTCAGAGAGAAAAGTTGCTGTCTTTTCCATTCCTTACTCTGGGATTTGAAACAAACTAAAGTAATAACTTGAAAGCATTTTCATTTCCCAAATGTGTCTTTCATTACCAAGGACACTTCTAAATCCTATTGCTAAACCTTCTAATCTTTAAGGTTCTGTGAGTGTAGGCAACTGTGAGGGAAGCTGAATAATTCAGTAGTGAAGTCATGCCTGATTCATTGATCATTATTTGTTATACAATAATTTCTGTAGATCCTAAAGATGATAATCCTAGCAATAAGTATTGATGGGAAGTCAGCAATCTTGGACCAGGAATGAGATGATCAGCATTACGTGCTAGAGTAAAATCTGGTAGAAGACATTCCATTGAGAAATATTATATTTAACACAGACTGCCTTTTAAAAAAATAGACCTAAAGAGCTTTTAAAGCTTTTTTTTTACCAACTCATTCTAAAAAAAAATGTAAAAAATTTATAACTAATTTTTGTTTCTTCACCATTGGTGGATATGTTTTTCCACAGTCTTTTTTTTATTTCTCCCTGCTCTCCTCAGCTTTTCTTATTTTGGTTCATTAATGTAATTTAACTAAAATACACTGAGGAAATTCCAAGTGCGTGGTGCAGGTGCCTGATATAGGCTTCTCACATTTAGCGTTTCCGTATCTCAGTAGTGTAACCTGTGTATTCCTGTCCTTCAACTCTTCTGAGCTGGTAATCTGTAGCTGCAAGTAGTGACAACCTGTATTGTGTCCTCGAGAAGATGACAAATGGCAGCTGGAGACTGGTTTGGGAACAACTGCATTTGTTTTCATTTGAAACATAATCTGCGCCTCCTCCCCCTCTCCTTTCCCCACCGTGTTTTGAATAGAGCACTCAGGGAAGGGAAGGAGAAAAGAAAAGTTTGGCTGACGCTTGTTTGCCTTGGGTTTAGTTCAGCAGCATCTGTGGCCTCAGCAGAGCGGGCAGCCCTGGGAGTTGGTAGCTCGGCGCTGCGAAGCACTGAGGTGTGTTTTGTGTGCTGCAGCGCAGGCAACATTCAAATCCATATTCAGTGGTAGCATTCCTTTGTTGTGAGAGAGGAGGTGGGCAGTTCCTGGCTTCATGGAAGTCAGTGGGGGTTTTGCCAGAAATTTGAGCAGGCCTTAGATTTTATCCAGAGTTTTCAGCATTGTTTTGTTTCCCAGATTTGTCCTGAGCTGTAATCTTAATGTGCCAGCAGTGTCTTTAGTTGCTGCTTTGCTCAGTGCGCGATGGCACAGTCAGAGCCTGGTGCTCGAGTGGAAATGGTGCTAATCTAAACAGCATCTGTGTGCTTGGGATTATGTATTTTAAACCGACCTGAAAGCAGTGCGCTGTGAATTATTTCACTACCAAGCTGGAATTGAAATTGAACGTGCCAGAAAACAACCCAACAGCTGTCGGGAGCTAATGAATGGTGCTGCAGGACAGGGGGGCTCATTAATGGGGTGGAAGTGCAGGTACGCATGATGGATGTTGCTCTTAGAAACCAGCCCGCAGAAAGCTGGATGTAAAGATACAGACCAAATTAAAAAGCTTCATGTGCTTTCCTTAGGGACATGAGAAACATCTGACACATCCAGTTTTCAATGGAAGGCAGGCACATGCTTTGGAGTGCATAGAAGCCTCAGAACAGGGAATTTCAAAGATACGTCTCTATTCAACAGAGCATCAATAAAGTAAGCACTTCATGCTAAATTAGGAACATATATGATCTAAGTACAGATTTATTCTTAGTAACTCTTCCAGTACCAGTTTGCCACAACTTACTTAAAATTTACAGCAGTTACAGTTTCATTTGTTCTTGTGATACCTAAATAGTATTCTAAGCTAACAATAATTTTAAATTTGTATGGGAAAAAAGAAAGCTTCTTGATAGGAGATATTTGGTTAATTATACATGCCAGCTAAACACAAAGTTAAATGAAAAGTTTGCAATGTGGCACTGCCCATGCACAGAGTTTTCATTCCAGTTACTAAGCAGTGCAAAGCTTTCTAGCACTTGGGAATGAAGATGTAAAATTAAACTTGAAGAAATGTAATATAATCGTTCATTTAAAACGTGCAAAAAAAATCAAGATGATGAAAAGGAACTTCTTTTTAACCTTTTAGTTAAAGTCTTAATTTAGCAAATGTTAAGTAAGCTTTTAAACAAAATTTGATTGAAATTTTCCTTAAAAACTAGAATGAAAGTCTCAGGATAAGAAATTGTGAATGATGCCCTTGGTAAATTTTAGGGAGAATACCCTTTTATACTATCCTGTTACATTCTGCTAGTGAAAAACTATTGTAGAGATTATCAAAGTACATTAAACTCTGAAGAAGAGCTGACAGCAAAGCCAAAAACTGTCCTGGACTACCTTACTGTGCGCTTTGATGAACAATGATGTTTACAATTCGTCTTGTAGTAGAATTGTATATTGTGATCTCAGGTAGAGAACTGTTCTACTGCTGCTCTCTCCTTCCTCTGACTATGAAAAAATTGTTGAGTCAGCTGTGCCTGCTCCAGTGCATCTCAGCATCTGCAAGAGCTTTTCAAAACAGCATCCTCAAGTAGGAATTGATTTTATTTTGAAAATCTTATTTCCATGAAAAGATTTTCTCTGTGGCACCTTTACATACTTTTTGCGAGTATTTACCATCCTCGTTCTTTCTGGGTTAATTTCTGAATTGGTGTGTACATTTTGTAGGGTATACAGGTGTACAGTTAAGGTTAAGCCCATCACCAGTCGTATCCTTACTGAGCAAACAACTTATGCATCTCCTTAAATCTAATTAAAGTTAGCGGGACTGTTCACTTGCTTAGAATTAAGCACATTCTTGAATATTTTTCTAAACTGAGACTACTGCTTTGACCTAATATTTTAGTCAGTTCTGCAAGCAGAATGGAATAAACAATTTTCTGCTGTAAATGTCTCATAACCCTGATGAACTGTTCTCCATGAAGGAGGCAGTGTGATGTGCAGTGTGTACCTCGTTTAGTAGAGATGAACAATGCTTCTGTTGCAAAAGAGAAACCAGGTTTGTTAGGGTTTGTCTTTTTTGTTGTTGTTTTGAAAAGATAAAAATTCAAATTTAATTCAAAGGCTGACTTAAAATCAACCAGAACCCATCTGTGATGCTTACAAAATAATTAACTTCTGCAAGCTGTTCTGAGCTAGAGCACTGCTAGTTCACAGTCTGAGCAGTTCAGAACTGGTGCACTGACCGTTGAATTGATGACAAGCAAATCAAAGCCGCTTTTCCTGTCACACATACTTGTGTTAATCCTACTACAAGAGACCAAGCAGAGACGCAGTAGGTGTTAAGAATTGCTGAAAAGTTCAAAGTGTGCGTTCCTGGTAAGATGCGGTGACTCCGGGGTGCACTGGCTTTCAAAGGGTAACGTCGCAGCCTCGCAGAAAGGCTCTGCTCCTTTTGGACTGTTTTAAAGGTACTCTTATATTTGGTAGGAAGAAGGCTGTGGAAAGCTGAAAGGGAATGACTAATAGCCAGTGTGGCTATTGTGGCTCCTGAATATTTTATTTTAACATATTCCACTGCAATCACTTTATGAACAATTCGCATGTAACACAAATCAAAGAAGGAAGGAAATAATTTAGATCGTCTTGGCTAGTACTCTGGCCAATGCAGAATTGTGTCCTACTGTATTGTCCTCTGGTGTTAGACTGTCCATTTTTATCTGACTTGAGTGATAATGCTTTCCCTATAAGAGACTGTTTCACCATCTAGTGTATTTTACTGTTAGGACATTTTCTGATGCTCTGTTAGCTAAATTTAACTTTGTTTAAATTCAAACTATCACTGCGAGACAAATCTCTAGGAACTTAAGCTAAGTAATTCCTATTGCTGTTCTTGGCATTTTACACAAATCAGGTACCTGTAAGTCTTATAATTATGATATTAAAAAACCAGTGTTACTGCATACATTTTTTTGACAAAACCCCCAAACCACACAACAACAGACAAAAAAAAAAGCCCTGCAAACAGCAACCAAAAAACCCCAAAAACAACAAAACAAAAAACCCAAAACCCCAAACCAATTGAGTGTTCATCAACCTGGATTTTTTCCATTGTAACTGTGTAAAATTTTGTGATGAAATTCAACCCCATGTTTACAACAGCTTCTGGCTCAGCTATGTAGCCTATTCTGTTTATTTATTTTAAAGGTAACGGTGTACACTGAAATACAGAAGACAGATGAAGCTGCAGGCAGGGGTGGTTTGGTTTGTGGTGGTTTTGTTCTTTGGGGTTTTTTTGAAACACACATTGGACTGTTTAGTTTTGTTCCAGATGTTAAAAGGGATTGCAGCCCCTTTACAATAGCCTGGTAACTCTAAAGAGCTGTAAAACTGACTGGCATATTCCCAGTTTCGGGAGATCTGCGGCATCTCTGACCTGAGGCACGGAAGAAGCGAAGAAAGAAGAGGTAAAACAAACATTTGTTGACACTGCTATTAGCTCAGTGGGAATCCAGCAGATACCCTCAAACCATCAGCCGTGCCTGCTCGCTGTATTTAGGACACAGGCATACAGGGAAAAAGAGACCCAAGTGCAGTTACCAGACTGGGTTAGGTTCAATGCCCAGCTGCAGGAGAATGCAATGTGGGAAATGGTTCTGTGAAGGCCGAAAGATCTCTAAAGCAATTCTAAGTAACAGACACAGGAATAGGAGTCACAGTGCTTGCATTAGCCTCCGTAAATGACTCTTGCTTGTGCAAGTTGCATGGATGTATGGCTGGCCCTGGCCTGGCAGCTCAGCCTTTGGAGTCACCCTTTTGCACCGTGTGGTGTGACTGTGAATAGATAAAGCTGTCTGCAGTTGTACATCATCGCTGCTTTCTAGGAGAACTCCTTTAAAATACTCTTGAAACTGCACCTCTGCCTTACTTAGGCTGTGATTGGTCTTTTTAAAATACGCACCTCTGTGCCTAATACAGACCCAGCATTGTGTTTCCTTGGTAGAAGGAGTCAGGAAGAGATAATTGTGGAGTCTTAAGAGAGAATGAGGGGCTGATAAGAGCCCTGGAGTTTGAAGGCTGATGTGATAGTGTGTCCCTGCTGCCTCTCCTCCAATTACTGGCTGAAATGGCTCATCTTAATTAGAAACTTCCTGGCAGCTGTGAGTAACCTTCAAGGTTGTAGTGCCTCATTTTTATTACCTTTGTCTCTCTAGTCTGCTATTAACAATGTGTCTCATTACAAAATGAAAAGCTTTGTCTTCCGAAGTTAGACTTATAAAAAGTGTTACACTCTATATTCTGAAATATCTTTGGCTGAACCTTTTCCTTTCCATTATTTTGGGGGTATGTGTTTATCCAGTACATCTTGTGGAATCATTGTTCTTGATTTAGATAGTTGACTTTACAAGAGCTCATTTATACCTATGTATGCTTTACATACATTATCTTTACATGGAAAAAGGTCAGTTCAGAAAGCTTCTTGCAGCTGCTGTCTAAGTAGAACATTGCAGAATTGCTGGAATGTGCTCCATCTGAGATACCAGAGCTGATAGCGATGCCCTGTTGCTTCTTTGGTAAGATAAAGTTTGAATCAGCATTGTAATTAAACATGGTGAATGGACTGTGGACCTTGTCTTTTCAAGGTAGCAGTTATTACAGGAGTCTCGGAAAGCACTGCTGGAGTTAAGCATCTGTAAGTACTTTTATTATAAACCCTTATTTTTATAGCCTTATAGCTTGACTGTAGAAATCTGCCCTCGGCAAGAATTTGGCACACAGGCTGCTGTCACCATGGGAGTCTAAGTTATATATTTATTATCTTCTCCTTCTTAAATCTAATTCATTTTAATTAGAAATGGCCTTGTGCTGCAGAATTTGGATCCGAATCTTAAACTCTCCTTTCCCAGGTTGAGAGGATGTATAGAGTTGACACTTATTTTTGGGCTTGTCTTTTGTTTAAATTCAGCTGGCAGCAGTTAGGCAGTGAGTTATTGTTAGATCCTTTTACTATTTTCTTTCAAAGAACAAGCTTTTTATTGTCAGTGTCCTTTCTTCCATTTAGAATGATGTCTTCAGAAATGCTTGATTTCTTTTTTAGTATTTTGCAAAAAATCAAATGGCTTCTAGCTTTTTTTTTTGTTTGGAAGAGAACAAAAAGTTGGAAGACTGATGTTGCAACTTTGATTTGACTTCCTGGGAAAACACTAGTCTGTAGAGTTCTTATTAATAGCTCTGTAACTCCTGGGTCTGGGTAATGACTTTTAGCTCGGGCAACCTCTGGAAGTGAGGTCAGACTTCTCAGGAGGATTCCAGAGCTGTGGTTTGTCTGTGCAGGGAGAAGACACCAAGGGCCAGAGCTCAATTACAGAGTTGGACCTGGCCAGTGCTGTTTCAGATAACAGGAAAGGCTTTTTGAAGTACATTAATAGCAAGAGGAGGTCTAAAGAAAACATTGGACTGATCCTTGTTGCGGATGGCCACCTGCCTACTAGATATGAAGAAAAATCAGGTGTTCACTGTGTATTTTGTCTCAGTTTTTGGTGATACTGATAGGGCTTGGTCTGCCCAGCCATGAGTGCTGGCACAGTGGCTTTGCAGCTGTGGACACTGAAACTGTAAGGGACATCTGTATCAGCTGGATGTTCACAAGGCCATGGGGCCTGTTGGGATTCATCCCTGAGTACAGAAGGATCTCGCTGATCTATGGCAGGACCCCCCTCCATCAGCTCCTGGGAGCCCAGGGAGGTCTCTGCCAGCCAGTGTTATTCCTATTAACCTGGAGGGTGTGTGGAAAGACCCAGGAACCTGCAGACCTGTTAGACTAACCTCAGTTCCTTGAAAAATCATGGAGAGGATTGTACTGGGTGCTGTTGAAAGGTGTTTAAAGATCAATGCAGTGATCAGGAGCCATCAGCATGAGTTCACAAAAGCCAAGTCCTGTTTAACTAATCTGATCTTTCTATGGGAAGGTCACCACCCAGTGGGGAAGGGAAGGTGATGGGTGTAGTTTCTCTGCATTTTAATAAGGTTTTGGTATTATCCCTCACAGCATCCTTCTGGAGAAGCTGTCCAGCTGTGGGATGAGGGGGCTCATGGTGTGCTGGGTGAGGAGCTGGCTGAAGGGCTCACAGGGTTCCAGTGAGTGGGGCTGTGTCTGACTGGTGAGCAGTCACCAGTGCTGTCCTCAGGGCTCACTCCTAGGGCTGCTCAATGTATTTATCAAAGGGATGGATGCAGGAGCTGGATGCACCATTAGCCAGTTTGGTGATGATACCAAACTAGATGGTGCTGTTGACTCTCTTGAGGAACAGGAAACCTTGCAGAGGGATCTAGATAGATTGGAGCATTTCTCAGTGATTAATGGGATGAAATTTCACAAGTCAAATGCCATGTTTTGTACCTGGGATGGAGTAACACTGGGCAAAAGTATCAACTGGGGAAAGGGTAGCTGGAGAGTAGCTCTGCAGAAAGGGATCTGGGGGCGCTCAGTAGCAGTCAGCAGGGTGTGCCTTCTTAGCCAAGAGGGCAAACTCCATCCTAGGGTGCATGGAATACAGTAAAAGATAAAAAGCCCCTCCAAGTGTTAGCCTAGGCATAGAGATATTTGCTGATAATGTGTGACAAAGAGCCACTTGCATTTGGAGCAGCTGACTAGTCATTCTCTAATATCCAGTTGCTAGATTCTTTGTTTTGCTTTTATAATTTTGAAAATAGAAAATATTTCAGAACATATAAAATTAATTTTTTGTATAAATATGTATTTTAAATATTTGAAATTTTAAAAAATCAGTGAATCATCAATTGCATCATTACTTTTCCTATGTAACTTGTTTAAACAGCAAATCATCTGCTCTGAAAGTGTATTGTTTTTCTCTCAGTACTTTAACCTACTGGAGGGTCCAAACCTCTGTTTAAGCAATGTCAAATAGTCTGTATATTGCAGCACTTCACCTACTGCTTGCATCAAGGTTCGTTGTGTTTGCTTGCCTTGCCCATAATCTAGAGGTCAGCAGCTGCTCATCAAGGCATTCATTATTCCTTGCCCAACCTTCCCTGTGCATTGACAGTGCTAAGTCTAGATGCTTTAGTATTAGCAGATTTTAATTGCAGTAGGCACCACAGAGGGGTTTCTTTTGGCTACTAAGGCACTCTAGAAGTGCTTTATCCATGGAATATGTCAGTGCTGTTCTTATCCAGAAGGCTGAAAACAGTGGTTTAAATGCTGGCATGAATCAGCTGTGCTTATTTGCTACCCTCCCACTGACTTCTGATCCTATGTCTTTGCAATTACGCATTCATATCTCTTCATTTTATAGAGTTGTCAGTCTGTGCACTAAGTGTCCATCCTTATTCCAGATTACTTTGGAACTGGAGATAGTTTAAAGAAATAGATTGTCACTTAGATAATCCTGGAGATGAAGTCTGGGTTTGTTCTTTTGTTCCTGCCTTTGTTTCCTGTCAGTGTAAATACAGTTAGGAATTTGTACAAAACAAAGGCAGACAAAATTTATTAATATTACATGTATTGAATATGTCTTACATCTTTAATTACTGTATAATTGCTTAATTGCTGTATAAAGGACAGTCTTCCATAAATGTGCAGCCCTGTTTTCAAGCCATGGTAGTTGATTGCTGTGGATATATGACTGGGATGTCATACAGTGATGTGTTTTGGTGTGAACAAGCACTTTAGACTAGAGAAATCTGAAGAAATTAAGAGATTGCTTTCCCACCATGATTCGTGTTAAAGAAGAAAGATTACAAGCGCATACAGCATACAGAGCCAAGCATGTCCTAAACTTTTTGGGATTGTTTTATCTTTTTTTTTTTTTTTTTTCTGAAGGGAGTTAGATTCATTTAGCAGAATTAAGTGATCACTTTGATATGAGTGGTTACTCTCAAAGTCACATTCCAAACCTGTTTATTCATGCATAGCACAAGCACAGGGTTTCTTCTGTTAAGCATTCTCTTCAATATATACTCACGCCAATGTGACAAAAAAATGAATCAGATCCTATGTGTATAGGCACAGATCAGCAGAACCAGTAATACTGTGCTTGCAACACACACTTAAAACAATCAGTTGTGAAATGTGTCATTTTTGGGACACAAGGTAGGTGAAAGCAGCTCATTTATTATTATTTTCGCTCTTGCTTCAACAATACAGTCAAGATGGTTAATGACATTTTGTTTGTGCAGTGCTGTACTCGTGTCCATAATTAATATGTGTTTTCATGAACACTGCAAGCAGCTTTCCTGCTGGGGTTATAAGTCATGTTGTTTCCATGACATTTTGGGTGTCAATAGCTAAGAGGCATAAAAGAAAAACCTCCTGTTTGTTCATTGGTTTGAGTTTGTGCATGTCTGCATTGACCCACCAGGCAGGTTTGAGTGGTGTCTAGCTGAGGTTACAGAGGCGAACAAGAATTCCTTAAACACTCATCAATGGACAAATGGTGTTCAGTTGGCAAAAGAATGAAAAAGGTTTGTCAGCAGTTGCATTGGCTCCTGAGTTACAGGGATGTGTTCTGTCCACTTCTCCATTTCAGGTGCTCTGCTTGGGTTAGTGTGTGCCTGGTTTCACGTGATGGTGAAGTCAGAGCTTCTACCTAGTGGCTTTTCTGGTGTACTGCTGCTGTTTTGCACACAGATTAAGCTTATTGTGATGTAACAGGCATAGTTCTCTTGGAATCAATAGCTGAGTAAATTTAGGTAAAGGTCTGGATCACTAGCTTTCCTGTCAAACCAGCACCTTCTCCTACTATATTGTGTATTCTCATAGGGCTATAGTGGATTTCCCATTGTATGTCTAAATATAGAATTAAAAAAATAAATAACCTTGGCACATGTAGAAAAACAAGTAACTAAAAGAAGAAACAACGAAGCTAGAAAAAGTGCAAGCTTTAGCCAATATTTCACATGTGTCATGGAGTAATTAGAGCATTCTTGGAGAAGAGATAAGGCAAGAGAAAATAGTTCCAGTGCTCAGCAAAAAGAGTTATCCTTATGACAAGTTAAATGAAGAGCTTTGCCCAGGTTTAGTAACAAATGCTAGTTTTGACATATTCGCGATATCACCATGCTGCATGAAGTGTCTATATATCTGAACTTGATAGGTGTCTATAATAGTGACAGTTAAGTCAAACTGTAAAAACTAAATACTGCAAACAATGTCCATGTGGTCAAAGATGGCTGGTCTTGAATAATGTAACAGTGGTTTAATGTTAAAAGTTGTTTTTGTGTTACCGTTCTTGTCACTTTTTTTTTTTTTTAACAGAATGCATATTGCTCTTTTATATATTCCTTGCTACCCTGACTATAATAACAGGTATTTTTGTCGCTAGTTTCAAAATACAATGTCAAGTGCATTTGGACTTGTGTACTGTATACATATATATGTATTTCTTAGCTGAGTTCAGTCTTCCTGTGGATGAAGAACCAACATTTTTGCATTTTTAGAGACAGGCCAAAAGCCTAAAACTGTATGTAGAGCTAGCCAAAAAAGAAGCACATGGAGCTGCGGTGCACAAAGTAGTCCAAAACATAAAAATCACTCAGCAGTGTTTTCTTTACCTGAACAACAGAGACCAGTGGTGGTGTTCAGTGTCTTAACAGCTAATTGTGCTTGAACCTCACTGGACAACAAAAGCTTATATTAAAATTCTTTTTTTTTCCCTTTTAAAGACCAATCTTTCTTCTCCCCCAATCAGAGAAGTAACACAATTCTTTACTTGAAAGTTGCCGTAAAACAATCTGTACTAAAGTATATATTACCAGACTAAATTTTGGTAATCATAACATTATTAATAAATACTGCTCCTAGAACTTCAGTGTAAAGCATCATCATTACGAAAATATTTGTGCTTTTCTCAGAGCAAGCCATTTACCAGCTTACTCTCTTTTTCATATTGCCTAACACTGAACTGATTTTAAATATTATAGAGAAAAGTAAAAAGCCACACTGGAGACTTGTGACTTTGTTTCAAGTGCAACTTCACTGTCAAGAACAGCCTCTTTTTAGGCTGTACTTTTCATGTGAGACCTCTGTAATGCTGACAGAGATATTAGTGAATTTTAAGGTCATTGTGTGCCTGAGTGAGCAGCACAGGGCCTTCGTTTTCTAGAAAGGAAGAAAGTAATCTGCATTGCATGTTCAGTGTACCTCCTCCAGACTGTAACTAGATCTGCTCTGTGCTGGTGTTGCTTTTCAGTCAGCTGATCTTGATGTACAGCCAAACAGCACAATCTCATGTTCATTACCAGCTGGACACAGAGGGGACGTACACGAAGCAACATTTGCTCCACACGCACAGAGGCATTGACAGTACTCTGTTTTACTCTGTTTGAGTGCTGTAAAGATTATTTTATCTCTTGTTTTGTTGAGGGAGGTTATTTATTACTTGGGGACACACGTTTATGATGGTGACTAGCAAAATGGACTTAAAAGCAGTGCATTTTTGGTTTGTCGCAAGGTTCCTCCATGCTTTAGTGTCTTTTGTATAGCCTCTCTTCCCTATTGGAGTGAAAACTCCTAAATTATATATTGAAATGAAATAGCAATGGTGAACTGTTTACCCATATCCTATCAACGCAATTTTCCTTCCTCCTCACTGGCACTGAATGTACATTTAAAATCCTAGAAAATAAAAAGTGTTGATCTGCTTTTCAGGAGAACAAATTAAACTACACAATTTTCCTCAGATTTTCCTAGTGAAAGACCATAAAATTAATTAAAATTTATTTTGATTCTAATAGTCATGAATTTGCATTCAAATATACGGAAATTACCCTCTGTGCTGTGCTTTTCATTTTGCATAAAAGAGATGCCAACTAGACGCTACTGGGAGTATTTTTATCCCCAAGGTCTATGTTAATCCCTTCTTGCTAAAAGACACATTTCTGAAATATTTATCATAAACCTGCCATGCTGTTGTCACATTGTTCCTTTTGTGGTGTGAGCAGTTCTGGGACTTCTGCCAGCATTGTTCCTTCCATTCAAATAGGAAATTTGCTACGAAGTGTCTGGTTCTCAGATGAACAACACCATGCTTGTTCATCAACCTGACTTTGGTGATTCATAACCTAAATGTGTGATGCCATGCAAAGTAGGAGTAGACAGTATGTGGCCTGTCAGGTTTACTGACATTATATTTGCAAGTATAATTTTAATTGTATGTGCACATAGAGAGGGGGGAAGGATTGATAATTTTAAACAGAAGTTATATCTTTGAAATACTAAGTTTGTGCTGCTTAATGAGTTTTACAAATAATCAGGGAAAAACTGCATGAGACTGAGTCATTGATTTATGGCTTTTTTCATCTGAAAGTGTTACAGCGTTAGTTCTTCCACTGTCCTTGCTTTTGAGACTGAACAACTGAGAAATATTTGTACATACTGAGAGAGAAAGTCTCTTGAATCTCTTGAACTTGCAGTGTGTTTGAAATGAATTGGAACACCTCCCTCAGAAGAGCCTCATCTAGGAGGTTTCATTTATGAAATATTTGTTTCAGTTGGTAAGCAAAAAAACCCTCTTCCTTCAAACACTTCATTTGTGTGCAGCAGTTTGCAGATTTTTAATTTCTTACGTGGCTTGTAATTTTAATTAAATTTTTTATATATAAAAAATTGAATACATTACTCATGACTCTAGTTGCATTTAAAATGCAGTTCTATTTTAGCTCTGAGTGTACGGGAGAATATAGCAAGAATAGTTTGATAACACTATTCCCTTATGAAAGCCCCTTTAAAGTATAGCAAGCGTTTCCATTTCAGGACTGTGGAGTACTGTCTGGTTAAATTAGATGTTGCACTTGAATGCATAATTAATGAGCTTCTTGAACCAAACATTGACAGCTATTCTAAAATTATGCCAAATTTGGGTGTATTTTTTAATATGTGCTAGAATCTACCTGCAGCATAGATGATAAACTCTCCTTAAGAAATGGCTGTATTCTCTCGTTTATCAGGAAATCATTCTGGCATCTCTGGTCAGCCTTTGAATCCCTGAACTTTTCCTGTCTCTCTGCCCCACACTCCTCGTGAAAGAATTGGCTGCTGTTAATGTCACTGCTGTGCTGTCACCATAGCACTGATTTATACAGGACCTCTTAAAAAATACTTCCCCTGGATTTCTCTGTTTCTCATTAGCTATTAATATGGTAACAGACAATACATATGGGCCATTTTTTTGGTGAAAGTGGCTGATGTAAATAAGTAAGATAAAAAGGGCATCACTACCTGTTGAATGTTTTGATTTCTAAATGAATATGTACACTGTCAATATTGCAAACCTATTCAGGAATCTGAAAGTCAAGTTGTTTACTCCTGTGTCATTGCTGGTGATAAGAAATTATAACCAGATCTGATATTAATACACCAAAAATAGAGTTCCAGACTACCTACAATAGCGTGGCTCTGCGTTAGGATAAATAAAACCTAACATGACGCAATTATTACTATAAGCTTGTAATATTTGCTAAGTTACAGAGTTGGCAGAAGGTCTTTAGCATCATTTTAAGGAATGTAACAGTATGGCCCCATTGTAACTCTTCTCTTTTTGTTGCTTTTGGAGTCAGGCTTTTGTTCCTGGTTTGGACCAGCTTTCCTCAAAATTCCTTACTTAGTGGGTATCACCTCCTGGTAATGCTATAGGAAAAGCTCGGGTCATGCTTAGGCCATTGCTAAAACTATGAGCTAGTGTTTTCCAAGAAAAACACTGTAAATTGTATTTTAAAGGGGAAATGTTATTAGACACACAGTTAATTAAATTGGATTAGCTGTGCATCAGCTCTTCTGTCTGAGAAATTCACTTTCCTACATGTCTTCTGGATAGAGAGAAACCAGAGTGTTTGACTGAATCCAGTCTTTGTTGGAGCAATATATTTTCGTATCAACAGCAGCAAGGTACGACATCGTGTCTGAGAATGGTGATCCTGATTTTGGTAGGCTTGCTTGCATTTCACTTCAGAGGTTATCTGCTCTCACCAGAAATTGTCATGTTTGTAATGTGGCCAGGAGCATAACTGCAATCACAGTTACCTACTGCGGTTAGTGTTCCTCACACAGCTGCCCAACTCCTGTGTGTGTTTGCAGAGGTTGAAAATACCCCACTGGATGGATCAGCAGCCCTAGGTCAATAAAGCTGAAGAATCTTCTTAAATATTGATGAAGGAGCTACTGTATCACTGAAATGAAGTGCAAGGTTAAATACTCTTTTGAATGTGTGAGGGTCTGGGAAAAACATATGGCAGGTCAGCTACAGCAGGATATTACAGGATGCTCTTAAATACAAGACATTTGTTTCAAGCATGTTTGAGGTGTCCTCATAAACTAAGAGGTCTGCCATTGGCAAAACAATAAATAATTTCCAAGAGGCAGTAGATGGCGTAGAAAACATTGGGCGTATCTTAAGAACAGAATACAATGTGGCAAGCCTTGTGCATAAAAATATTCAGCTACTGGAAAGAAATTTCTTGACATGCAGATCACTTGCTGTTCTCTTAAGTGTTTGCTTCGCTTTATAACTTAGGATAAACCCATTCCCATGTTAGATATTGTGTTTTAGGATTTACTTTTTAAACTGTTCTATGAATTTAGGTCACTTTTAATGATTCACTTAAGATAGACAGCTTGGCCTCTTTATTATGCAACTGGACATATTTTCAGATCAGTAGCACATGTTTTGGTCACTGAGTATATGAAAATATTTGGAGGGTTCCAGGGTTTAACACTCTGGTGGATTCCTGTGAAATTAACCAAAATTAAAACACATTCTTCTGATGTGCTGCATTATGTGCCTATTCAGAAAGAAAAAAATGGTCAGAGTAAATACCTAAAGCTAGGATTGCTTGGCTCTATTTCTCAGCTTCTTCCTAAGTAATTCAATAGGAAAAAAAAAGGTCTTATTTCTGTCTTTAAATTTGTTGGAGTTGTCATTCTATTTAGAATTCTATTAGCCTGAGGTCTAAAGTTACATGAATTTGGTCAAACTGACCCTGAATTCTTGACTGTAAACACTATAAATCTTCCCTGCAATAATTAGTTTCACATTGTAAAGGCCATGCTGTGAAGGGTAATCCCTCATGCAACAAGTTAAGTTTCTAATTTGTTTTCCATAGCACAATGAATTCCAAAAGCTTTCACCATGTTTCTAGTGAGTCATTTATCAGCTTCATAATAAAGCTTAAGAAGGGACATCACAGATCATCTGCAGCAGAAACCAAGTTGTGTATTTCCCTATAGCAAGAGTAGGTAACAGTGCCCTCGGGCTATGTGTTTCATATGATTTATTTTTTGCTTTCAGGATTTATTTTGTTTTATAAAATTTTAAACTGAAAAAAACTTTCTGAAAAGTAATCAGAATCTGTAAGCTGAGCCCAGAGATTGAGTTTCTCAGATTTTAATACAGAGAGTATATCAAACAGGCTTTATTCATACGTCATACATATTTCTTATTGAAATATGACTTCACACTGTTGCAAAAGGCTTTCCCAACACAGGGAAACAGCAACACCATGACCCAGCTAACACACGAGTACAGAAGGTGCTGTCTTTGTTCTGTCATGTATTTCTCAGAAATGGTCTGTTAGAGTTTTTCCTAGTCTGGAGTATAGAATTTTGCATATTGATGCTTTATAGAGTTATAACATATTTAGCATAATTTCTCTCCAAGCACATTTTAGTAATTGGTTTGACAGCAGTAACATATATCCCTAGAGAAGACATTTGAATTGCAGCTTATAAACCACTGCTAAATTCACTAATATATTCTACCTATCTTGATTCCAATGAGACCCTTTTTGACTTTTTCTCAGGTTCTTTTGGGTTTTATATTTTCTTGGGGTGGTGAAATAAATATGTTTTTATATGTTTTGATGTTTTTAAGGATGTTGGTTTTTGGAAAAAAATGTATCAGGCACTTTGACTCAAGCGTCCCTTTAAACATCATTTTGCTTCTACAGTGAAGCAAAATTCATTTCAGACAAATAGCTAAAAGAAGTTATCAAAAGACAGCATTAATTGTGATGGACCTTTTTTTAGGACAATTTGGTTAGGTCAAAAAATAACTGCCTGTCACCCTGAGAGTTTAGCTTAGCATACAATAGCATGTCAAAAATGTTTATAGGACAATTCTGTGAATGGCAGCCAGGCACACAACCACGTAGATCATCTCTACAGTGAATGGTGACTTGTTCTCTTCCAAGTTTCATTCAGACACAGTCACCATCTCTTAAACATGTGCCTCTGTGCCAGATGCTCTGCTAAAAAAATACATTGTCCTGATAATAACTTGTTGGGGATTTTTTAACCCATTAAAAATGGGTTATTAAAGGTTAGGCTTGACCTGGTTCCTACTGTCCATGCAATTTTCAAAGAAAAAGTACAACTAAATATGTATCATGAAACAGTAAAAGAAAAAAAAATAATCAAGTGAAAAGAGAAACAGGCAAATTAGACAAGGCAAAGTACCCGGAGACAGTATACTTGAGAAATGCTTTGTGGATTTTTGTAAAGATTCTGCGAGCAGGCTGTTCTCTAGAGTAACAGACCTTCCTTTGATGGCATTCTAGCTCAAGAGCTTTTTTATTGCTCAGGTGACTTGGTTGAGAAAAAAAAAAATTCTGCCTAAGACTTAACCAGTCTCAGTGACCATTATTTTCTTACCAGTTGTATTTTCAAAACAGATGCAAATCTGTAGAAATAGTGCTGCCTGGTGAGGCACAGTGTTGAGGAAGGTGTTGGACTCACGAGCTGGAGCTAAAAAGGCAGAGATCTTCGTGACATCCAGAGGCTGTTGTATTTTCTGTGGCTGTGTAAGGGAAGGTGGAAGGGCTGGGGTTGGGTGCAAAAGTTCCTTTAAGGCTGAGCATTGATGATTATAAGTTTGATGTGCAGATTTCAGTGCTTTTGAGAATCAGGACTTCATTAGGAGGGACAGCTGCTTAATGCTGGTTGTCATGAGCATTCAGTGTACACTGAATCCAGAGCACATACCCTCATTCTGTGTTGTAGGCCTCATCACTCTCTATGTATTATGAGTTTTATCTCCATTGATATTGCCACGCCAGCAGGAAGAGTTCTTTCAGAAATAACAAAGTATATGAAAAAAAATGCAGACTTAAAATTCAAGATCTTTTGAAGTCCATTTAAGACTTCCCCTAAATTACACTTTCTAACTACAAGACTTGAACATCCACAAGTCCTGCTGACTTCCATTTGGGGGTCTGTAGTAGATCCCAAGTGTCTCAGTTTCTTCCTCCACAATTTAGGGCTGTAACCCAAAAATTGTATTGAAATGTTGTGCTCGGTGTTGGAAGATAAAGAGGAAATTGAGTTTTCTTGGATGAATATATACCCTTGCCTCAAGGGTATATATTCTGATGAATGTAATTAGACTTTCCCTTCTTTTGTAATTCCCTGCCTTATTTAGTAGATAACACTGAACAAGTCTGGTGAGTTCATGCATGGTCAAGGATTGTTCATCCCTGCTGCAAGGGTTTTGTTGGGTGGGCCAGTATAATTATTACCTGTTGAACCCCAAATCCCTGAGATAATAGGAGCTAAAATATTCTTCTCAGCTCACAGCAGGCAGTGCTGTGCAGTTATTTGACTGTCCAGGGACCTTATTTATAGTGAGGTTATTTAGCTTATTGTGAGAATGGGCCCTGCTGAATATTGGGATGTTCCTTTCAAGCTTCTCTGACATCTCTACGTTCTTCATAACAGCATCAGATGGGTTTTTAGCTTAGGCACAGAACTCTTGCTCTCATCCTCTCATGAGCTCTGACACTGACTCGTTATCTCCTGTTGATCCTTGTGTTCCATGAGGACTACTCTCAGCTCATCCTGCAGCTTCAGCTTCCTTCCTCAGTAGCATGAAGGCCTAGAGATGTTGTCCCTTAGTATCTGCGTGTGTGTTCTTCGGAAACTTTGCAGTTTGGGGATCAGTCATTTGGAAAACTACCTAAATAATTTTAAATCGCACGTTCCATGTTGAAAAAGCCCCGACAAAGACAATGCCATTGCCTTAGTCTGAGGTCGAGGCTTCTCAATACAAAGGTCTCTTAAGAAACTTGGTCAGGACTTTCCAGGAAAGAACATGTCTTTTCCTTCTGGCAATGACGATAATCCCCTACTGTTCACAGAATGTCATTTAAATTACTCAGAGGCTTTTGGCTTGCTTGTGGATGCCTCTTGATGAAGATTAGCTTCAGCTATAGATTTGGGAAAATTTTCACAGAAAAGTTCAATCATTAGACTAGTCAGCAATTTGTTGTGAATTTCTGAGGGGACAGCTGTCACAAAAGAAACTGGCTCTTCTTCAAAAAAGCTTTTACAATGCAATCTGTTTTGATCTATGGCTGCACTAAAAAAAATGAGGAAAAAAGATCTGAGATAGCTAAAAAAAGTCCCTGTTGAGATATATATATATATTTTTTTTTTTTAATAAAGAGATCTTTCATGTTCAGGCAACACTTCGTAATGAAGTAAAAGCTAACCTATCTTGGAATTTGCAAACCAACTTTTAAAGTACTTTGACCAAAACTGGAGCATTGTTACATTTTTATTTGAAAATCCTCTTTTGATTTTTCTTCCTCCCCCCATCTTCTGGGATGGGAACGATTTCTGAACTCATATATGTTTTCACAGAACAAAAAGATTATCTTTCACTCAGCTCTTGAATCTGTTCACTAGCTGAGGATCTGCCCTGTGCACTTCCACACTCCCTTGAAGTGTGAACCTGATATTCTGTTGAAGTGAGGGTTAGCTATATCACTTTCAAAGACAGCAGAGGTCTGTGGTCCCTTTCTGCTGTCCGTGGTCATGCTGAAGGAGTGCCTTGTGCTGCCTACAGAATTTCAAAAAAACTATTTATGGGAGAAAGTCTTCTTCTGCATAAATAAACACTTAAATTTTTAAAAATTCTTGCATACAAATGGTGCTTACCATGTGTTTGGACATGATGTAGAAGTCACTGATATTACACTGCTTTATTTTAAGGATCAAAAGTGGCAAGAAAATACAGTCTTTCTCCACCTGATCAGCCATATGTGCTTATTTATTTCATGTCATTAGTTTGGTAAGAGAACATTAGAAAGGTAGACTTTGAATGGAATTTATCATTATATTGACTTTCAATTCATATTGCAAAATGGAGCTTACTGTCTCTGGCTTCAATTGCAAACGTATGTATTCTGACACTTTAGAGAATGTTTTCAGAAACCTTTGGAGCTGCAATGGATCTGTTCCAGGAGCGCTTTTCCAGAGGGCTGGTCCTTTAGGGAGCAGTTGTCTTCTGAGGAGAGGACAGTGGGCAAAGTGGAGGCTTAGCACTGGGACTTCTGTGTGTGTGTTACGTGTCACTGTCTCACAAAACCTTGTTAAAATCCAGCAGGCATGTCATTTAAGGAAAGCTAAAGTATAACTGTAATTGCTTGGGAATTTTTGTGATTAACTTTTTGGATATTCAGCTTTTTTTAATGCATTGATATATTTTTGATTCTTAAAATCAGCTGGCCTTTGATTTGTTAAAATTGCACACAAAGCCTGTGTTTATAGTATGACTTAGTTCACCCTATGCTACGAATGTAATATTTTTTTTGGAAGTATAGCTGGAAAAATTGAAAATACTGTTGTATGTCAGCTGTTTATAATCAAAGAAATATGTTTAAAAGAGTTCTATGACTTTTATAAACTATGCATGCAAATTACTTTTGGAATTGCTTTATTACATTCAGTTGTGATTGCCATTGCTTTGGGTAACTATTCAAATCCATTGTTATGAATTAATTACAACCATAATATAACTTTTTGATACATTTAACTTCACTTACATCAGCTAATCAAAGGTGCACACATGTTATGCTGCCACAGAACATGGAATAATTAATTTTTCATGTACTGTTCATTTCTCTAGTGCATATTGTTTTACCAAAAATAGAATACAGACTTTAAAAACTGAAGATATTTGATTGGATGTTAAATTCATGTATGTGCTCTTTGCAGCAAGAACATATAGTGAAATATTTGAAATAAATTGGCAAGAAAGTGAACTTCTGGTCCGTGTACTTTAACTCCCTTGTGAGTGTACTGTTCATTTGTTAATACACACAACGCATCGTTTGTATGGGAGATGCCAATTCCTGCTGTGTTTCTCTGTTTTTCTTTCATACGCATGCAAACATGCAGTTCCCGAGCTCTACAGATTTAACCACTGTGATCCATGGGAAAAACTGCTGCATTTGCATGCATGAATATGCAGGTTTTCTAACTGGAAAAATTCATATAAAAATATGTGTGTGTGTGTGTGTGTACACCCATATGTACTCACTTAATGTAAATATGTACCTTAAAAAAAAAAGCCAGTGTGAGCATAACATGCATTTCTTGCATACCTGATGCTTATCCCTGATGTGTGTACTCTGTGGCTAAACAGGGATAGAAAACTGGTTTGAAACATTCTCAAACAGTTGACTTCGCTGCTGCTGCTTCTATTTTTATCCAAACCCCTACCACATTTACTTTTTCAGGCTCTTTTTCTAATATGGCTGTAATCAGTCCCCTGTGGTTTATACAGCAAGCTGAACCTCTAGCATGATTTTCAGCCAGAAACAGAAGAGGTGCTTTTAGGTGTTAGGACTTAAAGAATATGTCAAAAAGATCAGCCAGTGTTCTGATGCTCCCATCCCATCGTGCTCTGTCCTCATCTTCCTTACCTCACAGTTCGTTTTAAAATTGCAATCGTTGCTTTCTTTTTGAGTGCAAAATATACCAAAACCCAAAGCCATATCAGGTTCCTGCTGTTAGTCCCTTCATATGGTTATTAATCACAACATTAAGTTGACATAAACTAATAACAAATGACTGCAGAGTAGCTGCAGGCCTGGCATATCAGTATCTTTAAAAATCAAGTAAAATATGAAGCAAATGGATATGAAGTTAGTAGTTTTGGTGTGAGTCCTCCAATTTAAAGTTTTATATCAGAGTATTATTTTAAAGATATCAAAACTTATTTTTTAAAAAATAATTTCAACATATTTTAGTGCATTTAGAATTTTTCTATTCTAGATCACTTCGTGATGAATTTTTTCCTGGCTAACCTTTATATGTTTACATTCTTATCCCAGTTTTACTATCAGTTATGAAAATGTGACATTTCTTTGTCCTTAGCTCCTTACCCTAATTATTATCGGGCTTTTTCTTCTATAGAACTGGTTTACATGATGTATATAAAGAAGTTGGTCAGTTGAAACTATAAAAAGGAAAAAGAACAATATCTAAAAGCAAAATATATTTCCCTTTCGGCAGTCTCCCACTGAATGGTGGTGTACCACCCAGGCTTAAAGAACTGCCTTGCTTATGAAAGCAAAGGCAACACAGAATCAAACAATGGTTCAATTTCATGCCTCATTTCAGACTTCATTAAACATATTTGGTTTCACCTCATCTTCATCAAGGTCCCAAAAAGAGACAGGAGCCCTGATTAATGTAGATTGCAGGAAAAGAGGAAGAGAGGAAACTTCATAAATCTTTTAAAAATCTGGTTTCTTAGCTCCTTGCCTGCTATTGTGCAGCTTTTCATTCCTCAATTTTTTTTTTTCAGATTTTTCTTTCCTTTTGTTTATTCTTCTCATTGCTGCAGAAGACATAGCACAGTTATTAACCCCCTGGCAAAAATCAGTTTGGCCTTCTAAAACTGCCCATGGTTGTTTCTTCTACAAATTACTGTTCTCAGGAGGATTTTTGAGCTGCCTGGCCAACAGCTTGGCACTATTTCTCTCTGCTTTGTTTTACAAAAGGGTTGAAGACCACAAATAGAGTAACTGTTTAATTTTGTTTACTTTATTCTCCAGGATAGAAGAAAATAGTAGCACCCTGCTTTATGGGTTCTTTTTATTGTTCTTCCCCTGTACGTGTTTACAGCCAGTGGCCGAGGAGATGAAAACCTTCTTACACCACTCTGGCACTGTTGAACTCATGGGGAAATGTCTGCTGGCTACGATGGAGAGAGAATTTCCCCTCTGTAGGTATTACATGTGAGGAAAATCCCATTTGGAAAAATCCCAGAATCCCATTTTTTCCCATTACTCTTGGTTCAGGAAAGCTCAAGTTCGGCCAGCTCCAGCATGGAGCTATTCTGTCACAGTATTAGATCCAAATGAGTGATCTATGGGGTGTGGTGTCCTGTCTCAGGGGGTGGCTGTGGTGGTGACTTCCTCCTAATATCCAACCTAAACCTCCCCTGACACAACCTGAGGCCATTTCCTCAGGTCCTGTCACTGTCACCGCAGAGAAGAGATCAGTGTCTGCCCCTCCTCTTCCCTTCATGAGGAAGTTGTAACTGCAATGAGGTCTTCTCAGTTTCCTGGAGGCTGAACAGACCAAGTGACCTCAGCTGCTCCTCATACAGCTGCCCCTCCAGGCCCTTTCTTGCTCCCTTTTTGGTCACATTTTTTATTTCTCCATCTGTCTCTGTCCTTTCCCTACCTGGCAGCCAGGTTCCACATGCTGGATTAGTTTCTGCTTTAGGACCTCCCCATGTTCAAGTGTGATCTTGTCCATTGAAACCTCGTTCATGTCCACTTTCAATGAAACTTTGGAAGCCAATGGTGTGGGCACACAGAAGAATTAAATACTAGCCTAGATGAAATTTTGACCTTTCTTATTTAAAGCAGGTACAACTAATTCAGTATCATGTGTACCTGAGGGTTTTTCCAATACAATGTTTTGATGTAGGGCTTTTTTTGGCTGCTGAATTTTGAAACTTTCAGGGAAAGTTTAATTTTAAGCTAGTTACATGACAGCAAGCTGGTGAATTGAACTTTGCTTTTGTTTATGGAAAATCCAGAGGAAGGAGAGAGACAAGGACTTCTCTAAGGGACATTGTATCAAATATCAAAAACATAAGCTAACCTTGATGATTTACATAAATGCTACAATATGTGATTTAAATGAAAGTTAGGATTTCATATTTTAAGTGCAACCTCTTGCCTCTGTCATGTGGAGATTTGAAGTAAGTCTTGAAAAAATTCCTCAGCTCAGCAAGTTTGCTCTTAAGCTAACAGCTAATACAGTGCAGAGATCAAAAGGGTTGGTTCAGTTTTTTTTGGAACCTGCACATTGTGATAAGATCTACATGAGACCGAGCTGAATATTTTTCATGTTACATCTGTGGTTTACCAGAAGTGACAGTATCATATAATTAGTGATGTAACGTTTGAAACATTTAGTAAAGTTGCATGTGGATCTAATCTTTATGCCTAGTGGAGCTATTATATATTTGTATAGACTGTAACTTCTTTTCTGTAATGTCTTTATAGCTCATAGTTGATTGGAACGATGTCTATTATAATAATTCTATGCCTAAGGGTAAAGCTTATGGGACATAAATGAACTAATATCTCTTGAATTCTGGTTGATCTTATAGCAATAAAAAAGCTAAGACTTGTCACCTGCTAAATCTTACACATATCTAATTCAAGTAATTGATTTCTTATTCACTTAATATTTAAATAGCAATATGTGGGCTTTCATTGGAAATAATAGTTATCAGATGTAATAACTATCATTATAATAATTAGCTAGAAAAAGCTGAAGAGTCATGGAGAGTGGAATTTAAAACTAATTCATTACATTTATAATTGGTTTTCCTTGTTTTAGACTCATGCTGTAGATACCCTGTGGCAAATTCTGAAGTGCCTGACTTTGTATTGAGAACAGAATATTTGTGCATGCCTTTCTGGGCAATTTTGGGGTCTCACAGCATGGCCAAAGCAGGTTATGACTCCACAGAAGGACAGATTCCTTTGTACTGTGGTACAGGAGGGACATGTCTTCTGAATTCTGGGGCCATCTTTCCATGCTTTAGTGCTCATTGAAGCACTATGGGAATAACAAGAGCAGTATTTCTGTGTGATGTTCTTCTATAAAATAGTTCCTTCCTAAATTGAAAGAATATTTATTTTCTAAACTGTCTCTGGATCTCCTGACAGTGACAGAGGGCTTGTTTAAAGGGCTCTGATCTCTGATGTGACAGTCTGCAGGTGCACTGACTCCTAGTTCAGTGTTGGCAACAAACCGCTGCTCTGGGTTTGATTGTTTTTGTTGTTGTTCAGATTTTTCTTAGGTCTTTGATTTTTCCTGTCCCGTCTTTAGTTGTTGCATGCCTTGTTTCTTTGGCAAGATCCAGTATTTTTGTTGGTTCCAGTTAGCATAAGATTTTGTCATTAGTAATATAAGTTTTGCACATTATTGCCATTAAGAAATACTGGTGGGCAGCTTTCATCTGGACGTGACACTTAGTACTCTGGCCCAGTTGACAAGATTGTGATCGGTCAAAGATTGGACTTGGTGATCTTGGGTGTCTTTTCCAACCTTAATGATTCAATGAATTTATTTATCACTGCGTGTAAAATCAAAGAAAGGACCATAACTAATTCTCCTGTAATTCCTCATTGCAATAAACATTTAAAATATTAGGGAAAAGTAGCATTAGTAGGGTTTGCCATTTGAAACTGGCTGTGACATGAAACATGTGAACAGCTTTCAAGGTTGGACTTGAGAGAAGGCCATGATTGTCTTAGTTTTGTCATCCGTAGTTCTGTAAATATTTGTTTGACTTTTGTTGTAGGTGTTTGTTGAAAGTGCTGGCAGGTTCCTTGCCCTTATTTTCTGTATTTTCCCCCTAAGCAGTGTGGTATACCATGTACAATTGATTTTCAGTAATTCTGAGAATAACTGAATGAATTTTAAGATTTTTTTTTTTGCCTGCTATGAATTGTCATATTTATATATACATATGCAATAACAAAAGATTGCTAAAGACTTACTTGTTCAAAGACCAGACTTCTTCTAATGACTTTTTGTTGCAAATGAGCATTGTTAAAGTGGCTGTAGTGTTCACTAACATAGCACTTTCTTTTTAAATTAATATTATGAATTGTGACATTCAGTGGGAGTGCTTGTGATAATAAACACTGTGACTCTGTGTAATAGAAGTTTGCATGCTCTGGCCCTTACAGTTTCTTGCATCAGATAATGAGAGTATTTTATATGTGCAAGTGTCAGAGAAATTTAACCGTACTCTGTGACTAATACTTAATAATAAGTCTAGATGTAATCAGTAAAATATCAGCAGAGTTGCGTGCAAGCAAGTGTGGGTTAAATAACCCTTTTATTTTTAATTTATTGTAGCTACATGGATACAGTCCAGAACATACATACTCTAAGTTTTGATCCACTGAGATGTACATGATAAAAATTAAAGGGCTATTTTTGTAATTTGGGACTTCAGAAGGGCTTTTACATAAGGGGACTTAACCTATGGAATCATCTCCCCAGAGCAGTCCTTGAGATCACTGTGCTTAGAAGCATTTAAAGTTCAATGCTATAAAATGTTCATGGGAAATACATATTGAACATTGGCTGAGAGACAGGCAAAACGAGGGCAGGTTTAGATTCTATATTAGAAAGAAATTCTTTACTGTGAGGGAGGTGAGGCACTGGGACAGGTTGCTCAGAGAAGTTATGGATACCCCATCCCTGGAAGTGTTCAAGGTCAGGTTGGATGGGGCTCTGAACAACCTGATCTAGTGAAAAGTGACCCTGCCCATGGCAGGGGCTTGAAAGAAGATGATCTTTAAGGTCCCTTCCAACCCAAACTGTTCTATGATTCACTTCATTCCCCTCCCCATTTTTCAGCAAGTTGATGCCTGTCTCTGTCTGTTCCTGTGTAAAGGTATCTGGAGTTGCTGAATCCTTCTCTGCTTGCACAAAATGCTATCAGGGGCAGCAAGTTCTAGTCTATTTACGGGGGAAGCATCCTAATTAGACACTTTGAATCCTTCTACAGCCTGTGATTCCAAGCCAACATGCTCAGAGAGAGGGAAAAGAGAAGCAGATCGAGTCTCAGGGTTATACAGCAGCATCAGTGTATCAGGCTGAGGCAGATTGGTTTGTGCCATGTGCCATAAGCAAGTCATGCTTCCATGCTCCTTACTTAAGCAGAGTAACTGTTCTGTTTTGAGCAGCACCATGGAGCTGCAAGTGGAGGCTGAGTTTCAGTCTGCTCTTGCACCTCTGGGACGGGGCAGCCATGCGAGGGCTCAGTGAAGGACACTGGCAGTGACATTTTTCATTCCCCAGCAAGTGCCAGAGATGGAGTGTTACTAGGCTTGTCACATTCTCTAGCATGCTGAGTTACATGCGAAGAGCAGATATTTCTAAAGTACTTCATTCATGGTTCATTTGGATGAGCAGGCATTTCTAATTTGGCACCAGCCTAATGAAAAGATGCATTCCATTCCAGATTCCAGCAGCTGCAGACTTCATTGACTCCAAAGATAATGTCTTTAGTTTTGGCTGTGGAACTTGAGTGATACTTCAGCTAACTGCTTCTAAATCCAGTGGTTTTTATACTTAGAGGGAAAATAATGAAATAAAATAGTTACACTTTAAATTCACCCTCATGTTAGTCTTTGTTTGAACTGTTGGTAAATCATATGTACACTCTACTAGATTAAGTAAGAATTTATGGCATGTTTTATATGCAAAAAACCCCACCCTAGCAAACCCAAAACATATCTGACAGAAGACATAATGCAGAGAACCCTGATTTAATATATACATGCTAAGCAGTTTGGCTAGCAGTGGGGGTGAATCATGTGATTTCATTCTGCATTTCTTTGGATTCTGAAAGGGGAGGTTGAAGGGTAGCAGCTGAGGTGGGAATTTGATTTTATTGTATATTTGGAGGTAAATAGAGTGAATGGTATACGTAGCCTTGTATGTTTGAAAATAAAGGTGAAATATGGACATTTTATTAGATTCAAATTTTTTAAAGTGTTTAATGTGTACATTTCTCTGTGTCATTCTTTCTCTTTCAGTGTTTTCTATAAATAATATACCTTGTCTGCTTCCAAACCAATAGAATAAGCCCTTCTCCTAATTTTAATACAGAGCAGATGAGTTCCCACTTGTGAAACTTTGATAGAAGCATTTGCCTGGTGATTGTTTTGATTATTCTCTTTGTTTTAACCTAAAAATCAGTGTTGAATTAACTTGAGTAGATTAAGTTGAGGAATAATCCATAAGACTTCTGTTGATATCGGAAAGTCAATCACTTAGCACCTAATTTTTAGTCCTTGCTGTGCTAATTTCAAGGAATTGTACCAGCAAGACCTGTGACACTTACAAGAAAGGTATGTCTGCTCACTATGAAAAAAAGGCAGGGACTTTAAAACAGGAGAACAGGAAGAAGAGGGCTGCAAACATGGCATTGTTAACTTTTAAAACCAGTTTTTACAGATCTGTCCCACACATGTAACTTCGCCTTTGAAAGTCCTGTATTTTAACAAAGTTGTGTTCCTTTCCTTCTGCACATTTCTGATGGCAATAGAAGCTTTGAAGCTTTTTTGTAATATTGTATGAGAAGGATATAAAACACTATCGATTATGAAGTTGAGAGCAATACGTTGATGGATGGCCATGTTGCACAAAGTTTTCCTCCCTGAAAGCTACAGAATAAGACTTCCTGGTGTTGGAAACGGAAAGGGGAGAAGGGACATGTTTCGGTGAGTTAGAATGTTGAGAACAGGCCAAATTTTCCATGCAATGAAGTGACAATGAGATTTTTTTTTTCCATAGGTGTAGTAGGGTGAGAAGTGGGGTGGTAAGCTGTTCTTAGACTAAGTGGAGAGGAATCATAAAAGAACAGAGCAAGCAATGTAGGAAACATCTGATGTTGCCATTTGTTGCAGTAAGATGTCCTGTTGGGCTGTTCGGGAAGTACTACCTAGAACTTCCCAGGGGATAAATGAGAGAGTCAGCGATTTCTAACCTGGAAAGTCAGGTAGTTAAGCTTCTCTGTTGATACTGAATAAAAATAATCTGACTGATAACAGTTATGTTTTCCTGACCGTTTAGGATTCATATATGGTTGGCATTTAAATCAAGTTTACTTGGGCTTTCTAAAACCCAGCCTATGAAAATGGGGATGTCACTACCAACATCTGGGTTTGAGATACTTACCTGAAAAATTTGATAATGAGATTTTTTTTTCTTCTTTTCCTCTTAGGGTGATTGGATTTATCTTTTTTGATGGTATTCCATTTGTAAAACAAGCATGTTTTATTTCATGAGCCAGGATTCTGTGATAGATGAGCTTTCACCAGTAGAATGGGCATATCTAATACTGAAAATTCTTTTTTGTGCGGTTTGAGGTTTTGGGTTTAGTCCTGACTTCATTCAAGATACCAAAGTGGGGAGACTCATTATTCTTTCTCCCCCCTCCCAGGTTTAGCAAAGCATCCTTTGGCTTGGGCACTCCTGTGCTGCTGTGGCCACAGTGGAAATTTTTAAGTCAAAATTGTCCATCACTGACTTTTTTTCTGAATGCTGCCATAATAAAATCTTGGCAGTTTATTCAAATATTATCTCTTGGAATTTACTCAAAGCTTAAGTTGAGGAGGTAGTTCTGATTTATAACTGAGGTGGATAATGTAAATTCATCTTTGTTTTTATAGGCATTTATTCAGAATAAGTGCTCTGGACTGGAAAAAAGCCCCTCAACAAATCATAAATGTAAAATCCAGACCCAGATCTCTGAAGCGGAGAGCCAGATGCACTTTTTAAACACATAAATGGCAGTTCTACTAAAGAACAGGTTAAGAGGTTCTGATATCACTAGTTTTCATTAAATTGTGAAAGATTGCAAAAGAATTTCATTTTAAAAAGCCTTGTAAGCCACTAAACTGGATCCTTTTTGTATTCAGTGGCAATAATGACTGAGTAAAAGATCTGGTGTATAAGATGTTTTATACTAAGTTTAGATCTAACAGCGGGCTTAAATTAGCAATGCATTAATGGCACATTGCACTGAAGAAGTCTATTTGAAATGAATACCTAGATTGAATAAGTAAATACAGGCTTGCATTTTGTGGAAATCCCCCAGTTATTTCTTTATCTTATGTTTGCTCAGCTTTTAGAAAGTGTGTATTAAGTCACAATGCTAACTGAAAAAAAAAAAATTCTGTACTTGTTATCTGACACTTTCTTTATATGATTCCTCCAAAAATAGTGGTTATAATGCCATCACATTTTTCCTGATATCTTCTTGTGTAAGCTTAATTAACCTTTTGGAAACACCAGCACTGTTATCAGATTTCATAACAAAATATTGTGCATGTGGTTTTTATAACATTTTTACACTCATTTTTTGGTGCTAGGGTAATGCTAAGGTAAGTAGTTAAATACTGATGTTCCAGTTCCTCAGGGGAGCACTCACTGGTTTTTATCTTGTCTCTATTATGGAATTCTTTTGTGATCTGAACTCTTTTAAATATAAAACACTCTCATCTTCTGGAGGGAGAATATGAGATCTAAAGATCTGAATTTGAGAAAGGCTGAAATTGATGGTAGCTGTACTTGGCTCTGTCAAGTGCCATATGATTCTAACTGCAATTAATTCTTCATTTTCACTACCAGAAACACAGATATTCTGTCAGGTGATACTAAAAAAGATAGTAAAAGACATGCTAAGGGGGCTCAGCATAGATGTTTAGTAGGTCCTGGTGCTGACTCCAGTAGAATTATCTCAAGTATCTCCAGTTGCCCTCAGGTCAATCAGTCAATCACATTCATTTTGAAAAATCCAGCTTTCCACATGTAAAGTTAGTTACTGTTTTTGGCCGTAGGCACACTGCATTTCTAGTTTTGATCTGCGAAGTCAGAGCATTGTCATACCACCCAGCTGCCAGGAGTGTTTGGGAGCTGAATGTATTGATATTTCTAAAGTATTTATATTCACTCGTGGCGAGGACCTTGAGGTAATCAATCATTCTCTATTCATCATAAGGGTTAGAAAGTGTGAAGCAAATACAGAAAGGATGTCACCATCCATGAGTAGGAGTAAACAAATCGCTTCTAGAATGAGTGGTCCAATCTGTGAGCTTAGCTTTCCAGGGGTGGTGCAAAAGCTGGGAGTGAACATTTAGTTAAAATCTAGATGATAACACTGAAGGAAGGAGAACTCACACTAGGTGCTTCTTGTTTTCTGAGTGCCTGTCTCAGCAATAAGAGGTTATATATAATAACCTTCCAAGCATGTACCTTTTTAGCACTTTTTCCACTGTGTACCTGTAGTAAACCTTCTCAGTGAAATAAACTAGTAGTTGATTTCAATTTCAGATAAAAGTTATTATAATAATGACAATTTTGGGTTTGGTTTGCTTTGGGTTTTTCTTTCCGTTTGTAGACTCTTTATTCCCATCTGAAATTTTCTCTTACTACAATATATTTAGGGCAGATCATGGACCATGTTCATCGTCAGCTGCAAACACATGCTTTTACACAAAATCAGAACAAAGTTATGAGGGTTTTTAGGAACATACATTTGTTTTAGCTAATACTAAGCAATGATCCAGTTAGATGAAATGCTAATGCTACCATACTGGTTTTATTACATAGCACATTATAGGGAATATAAAAGACCTTATTTTGTAGTCCGCCTCTTCACATGGTCAAGGAAAATGTCACTAAAAACAATGGTCAGTGTCAAGCACAGTTTGCAGGAGTTTCAGGGATGCACTGAATGGCATCTGCTCTTCCTCTGATATTCCAGCAAGGGGTTTTTCCTCACCACAAGGCTTCCCATAACCCATCTGGGGTATGATTTGGTCTACTGGGTGCTGTAGGAACTCTAGAAATCCATTTTCACTTCTTACCCCTTTGGAACTAGAGGCACCTTATGCCATATTCCAGCCAAGCTTAACATCTTGCTATTAAATCCAATAATTACAGGGATTTGTGAAAACTTTTCAGTAATAATTACCCCCTTTGACGGATTTGTGCCTTGCTGAAAATGTGATTTTTGTAGTGTGTGCTGTGATTGATTACCCAGTAGTTAGTCTCTTTAACAAGATGAACAAATTCTTTATTTTATTACCTGAAACAAAACAGAACATTTATCCAAATGTCAATTCAGCAGTTGGCCGTATTAGTTCCATCTCAGGAAAACCAAATCCCAACTACTTTCAACTGTTCCTACTACTTCATAAAGAGGTGGCATTTTTGTGCACAATCGCTTTTACAAGAACAAATGCCAACATAAGGACTGGTTTGTTCAGAAAACAAAATATGCCAACGTTTACTTAATCTCTAGAAGAATTGTAGTTGAGTGGCTGTATAATTGTATTTGTTTAGCTCACATTCAACAATGAACATTGAATTTTAGAAGTTGGGTTTTTTTAGTCGAATAGAAGTAAGGACAGCAACAGAACGAGCAGCAGTACGTGCACCACAGAATGCCTTGTGTTTGGTGAGAGAGCAGAGATAACGTGGCTGGGGATAACAGAGCTGAACCTCAGCTCTCGCAAGCACTTGTCCACACATGGAATTATTTAGGAGCAGCGAGTCTTGAATAACTCCATGTGCTGACACTCTTGTTTCTGTTTAGCTTAACGCACTTTGATGGGCTAAATTAGACCAAAATAAGGCAACTTTATTCTGGAATAAGTGTGTCTACACATGGAATTATTCGGGAATAGCTGTTCTTGAGCAGTCATTACTAAATAATTCCATGTGTAGACAGTCCTTTAATCTAGCAAGTTCTTAAGTCATTTCTGAAAACATGACTTCGTTTCCTGTGTTATTAAGGGACAATCTATATATTTTTATCAAAAGTATTGTTCTAAAATATATGCCAGCTGGTCTTGAAAGCTGTATGCTAGATGAGGGGGGAGGGGGAATCTATTGTGTTTATTAGATATTAGGATTCAAAACAAGACAAATGTATGCCAAAATAGCTATTTTCAATACAACTCAAAGAGACTAGTCTGAACAGTTCTGGAGTATCTTTACTATGAAAGTAGCTTGAGAGTGATGATTATTGCTTTAAGGTGTTTTTGCCTATCAGTTTTTCATCTGATTGTGTTTAAAAATTAAGACAAGAAATTCTAAGTGACAGAATAATATTAGTTATTATGCTGTTTGCCTTACAGTGAATACTTAGTTTTTATAATGTGGTGGGGTTTTTTCCCCCTTGTGTTAAATAGGTACATGGAAATTTATTACAACCAGGACTTTCAGGCCAGTGTAACTCAGTGCTTACATTCTAGTTAACTATAAACCGTGTCTTAATGTATTTATCCAATTCACTTGTGTAAGTTACCACTGGAAATCTATTGCTCATTGGACAGCTTAGCTATTTGAAGAGGTATGTTATTGCCTTGAAAACAGATTACATAAAAAGATTCAAAATTTAAAACATATTCTTTGAGAAACCATTAGATTATCTGTTCTTATTAGAAACAAATGAGCCTCAGTAACAAAATATTCAGTATGTCTCTATAAAGAGATTTTCAGTAAAGAATGAAAGGCTCTATAGTGATTGTTAAGAAGTTCAGATGGTTTTTTTTAAAAGCCATGTTCTGGGTCAGTGTTATTTTTGTGTTCACAAGTGTAAACACACAATTCGGTGCACTATTGTTAATTCAGAGCAGTGAAACAAACATGCAGGGTTCAGATGGTGGAGAGATGTTTAAACAAGGACTAAATGCATGTGGCACGGCATGCTTAGATGCACCTACTGTTGTGTGAATAGTGATGGTTCTGCTGGGACAAGCTGTCGCTTCCTGGAGCCAATTTCCTTACAGTGTAAGTCAGCAAAAGATGTATGCTCTATTTTTTACTTTTTGTCTGGCCTACAAATCCCCTATTTTCTGTGCGTATATGAAAATGTAGATTTTTCTGCATTGTTCTCTCCCACTCACATGAATCACATTCTTAACTAGAGGCAGCCAAAATAGCCTTCAATGTAAGCCTTTCTCCTAAACACCAACATTAAAAATTATCCTGCCGTGAGATCATAGCCGACTTAATTAAAACAAGGCTAATGTGGAGCAGCATTGTACCTGATTTGCCTGTCAGTGTCCTATTCTTCTGTCTCTGTATCATAATGGAGCTTGCTAAGAAGAATTTGCCTGCAGTTTTCCTCCCATAAACACAAGTGAACTTTGGCAAGAACAAGACATACAGACAGTATTATTGCAAAGTCATAAATGGGGTTTCTGTGGATACTTCAAATACCTTTCTGCAGACTGCCAATAGCCTCCTTACTGGGCTAATTCATTGTAGGAGGCTTGCTGGATAAACACTGAGGTTGTTGCTGTGCTGATGTTCAGGTGCAGTTGTTCTGTGTATTACTATGGGCTATTGAATCAGCAGTGGGAAAGGGACTTCCAAACAAGCATCTGCTGCTTTCCGTGGGACACTGTGTGTGGGCAACATTGGATGGCAGAACTCCGGAGACCCAGCTCTTGTTCAGCAGCCTTTGGGTTGTTTAAAATCATGGTAAGGTTATTTTCCCACATGAAGAAGCCTGCAAATCTCATAAAACTGGAATTTTGGTTAACAAAATCTCGCATTAGGAATCTCTCATTTGTAGCTCTGTCAGATGTATGTTGATCACAGCAGTCCTACTGCAGGCTAGGTTTCAGGTGTTACCAGACAAGCTCTTTAAGAGTGCTGCAGACACATGGCTAGAGCTATCAACTAAGTTGCTTCCAGTCTGTGTGAAAAAACAGGACAATTCTGTCAGAAAAATGAACAAAAGAATGTTCTGTTTTTCAAGTGAAAAAGCAGTGCTACCTTTCTACTTTGTAGGTGAAGATGCTCCACTGCTTGGGAACCTGCTTTGTATCCCTTTCTTTTCATGGTGCTTCCTGAGAGGCAAACCTCTGACTTTTCACCCTCTCGTAGGTGCTAATATCTGCAATCTAAAGACTGTTTAAACCAGGGCTGCATCTCTTCCAGTTTATGCACAGTTCTCTCATCAAATGTCCCTGAAGCTCTTCCAGACCCAGGGGAAACACCAACCACATGCCCTTAAAATAAACAGGATTACATGTGGTATAGTACAGCCCATGAGGGAGAAATCTCTTTTAAGCCCCATGTCAGAGTTTTGTTTCAGGTAATCTCAGGCTTTCACATACTTGTATTAAGTAAGAGATGTTCAATGTAATTATTCCAGATACCAGTACTTGAAAATTGCTGCAACACTGCTTTTCTGCCCCAGGTAAACCAGCAAATTGTAACTCAGTGTTTACTTTGGGATTTCACTGGTCTTTGGTTTTAATACTGTGCTCCAGGGCCCCCTTGGATCAGGTGGTGTTCTGGTCCATACGTAGCTGCCATTCTGTTAGAGGAACATGCTGCTCCTCTAAAACCGTAGAGAAGGAAGGGACCAAGTATTAGTGAAAAGCTTCTTGTGGAGTCATGCTTCCTGCTTAGTGCTCTCTGTAAAACTAAATACTGTGGTTAGTGGACTTTTTAAAAAAAAAAAAATGAAGTGAGGTAAAAAACCCCCATACATTCCAGATGTTTGGGGTTTTTTAGTTGGAAAGTTTGTTAAAAAGGAGCTGAAGTATACATATGTGTATGTGCAGATAGATGTGCACTTTGTTAGCATGTCAGCCTGACCCAACTTTTCTGTGTAAGCAGGGTTAATGAACCTTGCAAGGCACAGGATTAACAAAAGGAAAAAGGAGCTCAGGAGTAGTGAAAATGGCGTCAGCATTAACTGGGGAAATGGATTGCTCTTCAAGTTTGTCCATTTGGCAGCACTTGTGGGCAAGCAACATGACATTTCCTCTCTCTTTTCTTCTTCATTTCATTCCTTGTCCTGTTCTTTGCACTCTGCCAACTATTCAAGAAATGGACTTTATTCATCTGTGCAAAAGGCACAGTTTACAGATGCCTCCTGATCCTTTAAGGCTGTTCATTCCAGGACAACCAAAACTAAAATTCACATTGTGAATTTACCATCTTGTGATGTCACATCTGTGAGTGTGTATGATGACTAGAAATAGAATGGGTAAAAACAGGCTAAGTCTGCTACTGCTGTTAAATTATTTTTCTTGTAAAACTCTTGTGAGCCCCCTGTGTGACAAGTTGTAGTATGAACATATAAAAACCCAGAATTAAGCCATGACTGTAGTCTTAAATAATTATTAATGGAAGTGCATGTTTATGAATGGTGGTGCTGTGGGTTTATGTATTATATAAAAATTAAAATGCATTGCTATTTTAAAAACAGTACTATTATCCTGTCCCTACCCCTTTCCTCCCTACCCCCTATGTTTTACATTTTCTTTCCTCTAAAAGAAACGCTTTCTGATTAAGGATCATGTTGAAAACTCAGCAGTTTTTAATCCAGCTCTCTGCAGGCTGCAGTTCATGCTTCATTTAACTGATCAGTTCCACTGCTACATTACTAGACAAAATCACCAGTTTGAAGAGAGAAGCAATTATAGTAAGTCATAAAATGGAAGACCCCACATTTTAAGAAATTAAATTAATTTTAAGAACTCTCCACTTCTCATACAGACGGTTTGGAGGGTGGTTTTGTACATGACCAAATGAATAGCACACTTTTCAGTGTTTTCCTGCACTTTGTACAATGAATCCAGATCAAAACATGAGGTACGTGCTCAGCTGTTCAACAGAGACTGTTAAAAAGATTATTCTGTGTGCTTTGAAATAACAGTATGGATGCATGTGAAAAAGTTTCAGCAAAGTAATGCAGAAATGCTTGCGTGAACTATGAGTGTCAGACTTGACCAGTAATTGTTAGTGTAAACCTTGAGGTTACCGTAAATAGGGCTCCTAATCAGCAAAACTGGTCCTTGATTTTTTGTGGAGTTGGTGGAAAATATCTGTGTGAACAGATGCATTGACAGGGACAACAAATCAGACATCGAGAGATGTTACTGGAAAATATATTTCATATCTTGCTAGGAAAATCTAAAAGGTGTGGAGGACAGCTGTGTAGCCCTAAATATTCCCTAAATGGGCTGCATTGTAGGATTTGTTTGACCTGTTCATCTTACTGTGCCGTAATCTCAGAGAGTCCTTGCTAGTGGGTGTTCTTGATGTAAATCCTCACAGGTTCAATACAGTTGCAACATGTGCCTTGAAGGTTCAGAAAATAGCATCTCTTTTTTATTTTTCATTTTTTGCTCATTCATCTTTTTTACATATGAAGGGTTGTGATGACAAGTTCATATTAGCTCTTCCTCTAGCACAATACTCTTTAAATGTGAAACAATGCTTGCAAGTGAGGGTTTTCTCTTCTTCATTCTCTTCTCATTCAAATTTTTCTGTGCTGTTTCAATTTCTGTTCTTCAATCAAGATTTCTTCTAAGACTGCTGACAAAACTTGGACTAGACCACCTTATTATAGTGAAAGTATAGCAATTCAGGATGTCTCTTGCAACAGACACCTCAAATTTGGACATTCGAGATACTGGGAATTTGTTATTAAAATATAAATTCACTTTATATTTGCTCAGTGTTTGAACATTTATGCTCCTCTTTTGAGCAAGAAAAGCTTGTCTTGAGCTAGAACTCATCTTGATACCTTAGATGTTTAGGGCATTGTGCACTGGGTGAGTTACTTGAATCCAGTAGTTGCTAATCACATGGAAAAAATCCACGTTGACTATTTCACAGCTATCATTTCTACATGTGCTGGCATGCTGTTAAAAACAGGAGCATGATAGAAGCTGGAAAGTTGATCAGATAGCCCTGCCTCTGACGGCTTTTCATGGTGTCAGATTATTTTTTGCTGCATGTCAGCTCCGTGAGAATCTGTTGTGACAATGTGAGAAAAAGCTGGTTGTTTTGAGATGTTTAGTTGGTGCTCTACAGTTGAAAAATGTGTTCTAGTATTACAGGGCTTGATTGGAAATACTTCTAAAGCAATGCGGCACCTCATGTGGGGCATTACAGCCCATGGCCAGCAACATAAGATCATGTAATTTGTCTTGTGAGAGCACATTCAAGCTCTTTACGTGATCATTATGTTGCAGCTGAGTCATGTGGATTTTCTTTTCCCTCTAGCATGCAACTTTATTTTCCATAGCAGTAAATGTATTTTTCCATGTGGTGTAGGGCAAAGTCTGCTTGGAGCACCACCTGCTTAGACAAAGCAAATTCTCTCCTGAAATACACCACTTTATAAGGTATATCCATTTCTTACAGGAGAAAAAAAAAATTTTAAAAGTATATCTATATATACATTATTTTTGCTCTGAACTTGATGCTCAACTTAGCCCCTTGGTTTTTTTCAAACAATCCTACAGTAACAAAATAATTCAAGACAACAGTTGATAAGATTTAGCTGTGTGTTAGCCATTAGAGTAAAAGACCTAAGGATGAGATATTTTCAGGAAGACAGAATTTGGCACATCTAAAGAAAATTCTCTTCAGTAAGCAGCACCAGTTAGCCAAAGTAAGGTTGCATTATTTGCTCAAGTTCTTCTAAAATTGTTTAAAAAAATAATAGATTTTTCTCTTGGCAAGAATGCACTAATTGAAGGTGAATTGGATATATTGATGCCCTGAATGCTACCAATAAATTTTACTACTGATAATGTTTCAGGCTCGATGACTTAGAGATCTTTGAAAGCACAAGGGGGTTTTGGAATTTTTTACATTTTTATGTTGTAGGTAGGTGACACCATGATGTAGATGATTATGCAGATTCTGTATTAGCATACAGCATTTCCTTTAAAAGTAGCACTAACAGTCAGGGAGAGATTACTACAAAGTCCAGAAAATATCATTTGGTTATCTAACTAATCCCCATTTTTTTGGAGGCAGAGGGAGAAAACACTATGTGGATTGAGGGGTTTTTTAAAAAATTGTTATTACTTATGAAAAGTTACCTTAGGTTAATCCATTTCGAATGTCAAGAGGATAAATCTGACAGGAGTCAGAAGAGCTCCAGTGGGACTAGCGCTACAAGTTACAAAACAGCTAGCATCATCCAAGACTAATTTCTTTCCCCTGTTTGTCCTACTGTGGAGGGAGAGTTAAAAGGCAATTCTTGGAGAGTTGAAAGGCTCCATAATAGGGCTCCTCTCTCTAAGGGAGTAAAACTGCTTTGTGGCCTTTGTCTTCAGGCTGCTAATAAACCATCCCATGCTGTGAGGCTTTGAGTTCACTCTTAATTCAACTTCAGTTCAGCTTCCATCAGCTTTGGTTTCCCTGTCTTTGTGAGTTGTTTTTTCCTTAAATACATGGTGTATCTAACTCACATTTGGGTTTCCTTATTCATCGCCTGAGTTTATAAATGCACCAGCTTCATAACACCCTGCTTGGCAATTTTTGTCCAAGGATAGAAATCGCCAGAAGCATTTCAGTGGCGGAGGGTTTTAATGGTTACTGCTTTCTTTCTGTCTGTCTGTCTCTTTGAGTGCAAGCCTTTTTCAGTCTTAAAGCAACTTAAAAATACAAGGATACATTTATCCGTATGGATCTCTGTCAGATCTGGGCTGTTCCAGAAGGCGCATTATTCTGTACAGTTGTGGTTTGGCTGATCCTACTCCTTTCCCCCAGTCCCCGATTATGTGACCAATTTAGTAATGTTTGCCTATTGTTCCTGCCCCTGCTTTTCCAGATAAAACCAAAATACAGCGCTTGGACTTGTAAATGCCAAGGAATTTGCACCTGGCAAATTACAGATTTGCCAAGAGGCAGTCTAGGGGGGATGCTCAGTTAATTTTGCGATCCCTGAAGTCTGACACAGGGAGCAGCTGCAAAGGGCCAGTCCCAGCCCTGCCAGCCCAGCAAGGTTCTGTTTACTGCCTTTGTACCTAGACATAGCCTAGAAAATGATGGGGGGAAGAAGGGGGATCTCCTGCCTTCCTGTGGCAAAGGGTGACGTGCCTGTGATGGTGGCCAGGGCTGAGCAGGCAGCACTGCCCTCTCCATGCTGGAATCTTCCAGGGCTTAGGGATGGAGCTGGTGCTGTTCTGGGCCCTCTGATGCTTAACCCTGAAACTGCCACTCTCACAGAATGGCCCGTGCTGGGTCAGTGGGGAGCAGGGGACACGGACAATCAGTGCACCTTGGCATCAGAACAGCTCTCCTGGAAAATATTGGTGTGATTGTGTCCAGAGCCAGAGGGAGCTCTTAAAACTAAAACAGACAAAGGAAAAGTACCCCAATACTTGCTTTGTTTGGGGTTTTACTCTGAATACTTGCCTAATGAATTAAATGCCCCTGCAAGCCACACCCTTTACAAGTGAGTTTAAAACAGCTGCAGTCTCAGTTAGAAATCGTTTGAAATGACATGCAGCTGCATATCCCACTGAGCATTGCTTGCATTTGTGCAGGCACACTTCTAGCTTTAACAACTCGTTAAAGAAGTAGGTGAGGGTAGTCTGGGGTAGAGTGTTACTTTGGAAGCAGGGGAAGAGTCTCATGCAAGAGAAATGGATGAAAGATGAAGTACCGTCAATTTAGTAGTGAGCTGAAGCAAAATCCTGTTATTAAAGGGTTGGGTGTTCTTTACTAAAAGGACAGAAGACTGGTAAATTGTTCGCAGAAATCTAATTTGTGACTTTTAAAGAAGTTTGCAGGGTGGGTATAGAAACTGGATAGTCAAAGAGTTTCACTCTAATTGTCTTCTCATCGACATTTCAAGAAATATGTTTATTTCCTTCTGATGTGTGGTTTGATGTGTTGTATGAACCTATAAGTACTCTATGGCTTTCTGTTTTGATAAGATGATATGTGATTAGGTCTTGCCAAGTAAAAAAACTGGGAATCCGATGGATATCTGTCACTGTCTCCTCAAAAATTCTATATTACTATATTATTATTATGAGAAATCAAGACAGCACAAGAATTAAACACAGTTGGAAGTTAGAATTCTGTGTTTTTGTAAAGATATGGAAACCAGGTTATTTCTTGCTATTAATTTTAAGGTGAATTAACTAGTCTTATTCTAGGTGCTGGAGAACCTCGTCACACAAACTTCATTTTGTTTCTGATTGACTATTGCATTAGAATCAATGGCTACTCAGATGTGGAACTAGCACACACATTTAGCTTGAAGGATGAACTCTCTGATGTGTCATAAATACGTTAGGAATTTAGATTCTGTCATTTCCAGAGTGCTGTGTATACAGTAATCTGCAGAGTGGTTGGTGGTTTTCTTTTGCGGGTTTTTTGGCTCTTGGTTTGCAGCTTAATTTGTATACAGGATGTAGAAAATCAAATTATTCAGTTCCATTTCAAGAGGTGAGGTTCAGGTAAAATGTGTTGGGCTGTTAATGAATGGGAAACAGCTAAGTACTCCAAATGGGAAGGGGTAGTAGAGAATTCTCTAAGTGGGAAGGGGAGGTAAGACAAAAAAGGTTGATCAGGGAAGGAGAAAAATCGAAAGGAAAAAGGAGCTAGAAAACATAACAGATGGAGGATTATATTGAGAGTTTTTTATGCTTAGAGGTAATTGAGAAGCAGGAAGGGAAATAACATCAAAAAGCTCACAGGAAGAGTCCAGCACATAAGCCTGAAACTAAATTCTGATCTTTTATGTCAGTTTCTGACATTTTTGAAAATTATAGTGTAAAAGAGTAATTCTGTACGACATCAGCTTTTTTTGGTTGTTGTTTTGGTTTTTATTTCTGTGTTTTGAAAAATCTGAGCCTGTTTATTATTGAGTGATATTTCTGATTTTTTTTCCTGCAAATTCCACAAACCCTAATTAATAAAACCTACATGTAGTTGGAGGGAGAGAAAATGCTTTATTTTAAAATTTTACTATCTGCCATATTCCTCCTGTCATTCTTTGCTTTTAGGACTGAAAATCAAACTGACCTTCGCCAGCTACTCAAATGCAGCTAAGAACACATGTTGAGAGGGCAAAGGCTTGCACACGTAAATGTGATTTTGTACCCTTGGTTCATGCCAAAAGAAAGTACAATTATTCTCTACTCAAAAGTCTCAGTGGGAACCCTGGCCATTGTCAGATGGGTGCTTTGTGCACATCTGCTGCATTGCCCAATGCTTGACTTGACTGCTCACCCTTTCATTGAGGATAAACAAGGAAATAGAAACTCCTGCTTGTGTAACTAAAAGGATATGAAAGGGTATGTCCTCATTCAAAGCATTTGTAGCAAAGAGTAGCCTGGCTTGGAACAAGCGCAGAGGAACAAAATATATCCGCATTTTACCAGGTCACGCTGCCACATCACGTGTACCATGGACAAATAATTATTCTTCAGACTTTTAAAAATATACACAGCCAAGCTCTGAAGTATACAAATAGGTCTCTAAACAAACATGTCAAGTGTGATTAGTGTTGTGTGCAAATGGACTGGCATACAGTCCTTTCTGCCCCTTTTTGGCTCCTTTTAAAGTTGATGCTGTCATATACCAGAAAAACAATTTTCCAAGTTTCGATTTCTTCAGGCAAAATGGGGAATAGCCAATATCTGTAAAAGCACTTAGAATTTGTTGTTATTATGAGAAATTTTTTTTCCTCCCAGAAACTGGCATTCCAGGAGATGCAAGTGATGTCACTTAGATGTCTATCTGTTGTGTGGCTCTATTCCTGGAGTAATATTTCCATTGAGAATTGTTTGCTATGAAATTGTTCTGACCCAAGTGCAACTGTAAGCGTGAAATGGGTGTAATTGTTTCTGCCTTTAAGAGTGCTCACAGAAAAAGGACTAAACCAAAACTTAATGAGTAAAAAAAAATCCATGACCAGGTACAGTAGCAGGAAGTTCAGGTAAGGTTGACAGCTGTCGTTTTGACAGGTTTTTGCAATCAGTCCAAAGTGGGTCAAAGCTGTAGGAGCCTGCAGCAGGCTTGCAAGCTGACACAGCCTCTTAACCTTCACAGTTTTAGGCACAAATTTCCTTTTCTGATCGAAGATCTTGGATAGGCTTGTCATACCTCAAAAAAGCTCCTGTAGCTCCTGAGGGAGTTTTATATGCAGTGTGAAATGAGCCATCATCTTCAGAAAATCTCCTGGGTTTCTTAACTAGACCAAAGGGCGGGCAGTGCCCAAGCAGGAAGCTAGGGCACCTCAAACAAAGCTCAGCCAGGATTTTGCAAGATGAAAGGTGAGCATATACCCTGCCAAGTGCTTGTGTCAGGGTGCAGCTGGCCCATATACCCACTCACTGCCAGCAGGCTCCCTTTGTGTTTCACAGTGCTGCTGCACCCTTTCACTTGCACCTCCCTGCTTCCCCTCAGCATAGCTCCCACCACTCTCTGATATGGTCGTTCCTTGCCTGGACTGTCTGTATTCCCATTGTTTCAAGAGACTCCCCTTTTCATGGCAGCTGGTGTCCTCTAATCATTTCCCGAAGAGGAGAAACTTGAACGTGTTTGGTCACACTGAAATGCGTGGGCTTTGACCCTTTCATGTGGGCATGCTGACGCTAATGAGGGACCTGGCATCGTGCAGAAAGCGTGGATGCTTTGTGAATAAGGCATCTGTGCTGCTTTCTCTTAAGAATAAACTTTCTTCCATATTTTTCATATACTGCTACTTTAGTTTCGTCAAAATGAAGGAAACCACCTTACTCCCACAGCTGCCAGTATCTTTCAGCTTCCTTCCGGGGTCAGGCTCATTTCAATGTATTCTGTTCTTCAGCCTTTTGCCCCCTGTCCCCTGCTGCTGCATAAGGAGAGGATTGTATGACTGTCCAGTTGCACACAGCCCTAGGTGCCTTCCAATTTAGACCAGCAGCAAGCCCAGCTACTCTTATAAAGTCAGCTCTTTAAGAACTATATTTAACAATATCCCTGCAGAAAATAGCAAAGCATATAGAGTTAAAGCAAGCTGTCCTTCAGCCTTGCAGGCACTTGCAGAATACTTTCAAAGCTGGTATCTCATTTGAGCCCATAAATAGGTACAGCAAGGTTCCTCTGAGCAGCAGCCAATCATCCTCATGGAAATCTCTTCAGATTTTAAAAGCAAAACTCAAATCAGAATTTACACTTCAGAGAATTTAATAGCAGTCTCAGTGGGTTTGTAGAAGCAGACTCTTCTGGAACAGATTCAATTGTCAACACCTAGTGCCATTTTTGGTGACTTAACTTTTCTTTTTTGATCTACAAATGCCTCTCCAGAAGGGCATAGGTCTGATGTTATATCTTCATAACCCATGCAGGTGTCTTGGATATTACAGAAGTGCCTAAAATAGCACTACATGCCTCTGTGCTTGCATTTAAATCCCATGCTGCTTAAGCCTGGGCTCTGATGTGTAGGAAAAGGCGCTACATTGCTTCAGGTCTCATTATTGGGCAAAGCATTAAGTGAAATTTTGACAGCTTACAACCTTTATAAATGTCAGAGGTGGTTTTCAACAGAGGCAGAGCTAAATGCCATGTCTGGTATTTCAACATAAAAGTATCACCTTAAATCATTGCCTTGGTCAGAATGTTCCATCTGTAAGATTTTAATCCTGTCACCCTCCTTGCTTCAGTAACAGGTACTGTGTAAATCACCAGGTATTCTCAAATGTTTGGATTGTCTTCACACACATGTATAAATGCAGTTAAGGCTTATAAAATACTTGTAATGGTGATTTGGTCGTATAAAAAATGCTCCTTGTTGTGAAAGGTTGCAGTCTGTACTTCTTGGTGCATCACTCTAGCCGTGGGTCGCCTTTAGCTTCCATCACACGGCTGCAGCTCAGAAACCATCTTTTGCTGTAAGTTCAGACAATGAGGCAACAATAAAGAGTTGCCCTTTTACCTGACTGTGGACGACTTAATCTGCATCAATCCCGAAACTATTGGCATTGCTTCTTTCATCTTTCTTCTGCGATAAGTTGGCTCACATAGCAATTCCGGAAATGGAAACTCATTCTGTGATCTAGAGACCCGTGTCCCTAATAGTCTGTTTCTCGCAATTTAGAAAAGGCTGAGGAGAATGAGAGAAAAGTAGTGGATTACCTCAAACGTTCAAGGGTGTTTGGGTGTAAGGTGTGCCTTGGTGGATTTGCTGCCATGCAGCTCCAAACTTCTCCAATAGGAATGTGTGTTAGTTTTTCTGAGCCTTCAGAGCAAAATACTTCTTCTTGGCTGCTGAGGAGGAATGAAAACAAACATAAAGACCTCATTGCCGTCATGGGAGCTGGGTGATATGATGTCTTTGAATGAGGTTTTTACTTAAAATCTTGCTGGATTTAGTGACTGGCTGAGGCAAATATTTCCATACAAACATACTGGTAATAAACGAAGTATCTTTGGTCCAGACTCTGAGGGAGCAGGACTGCTTGTTTTTTATGCCCTTTTTTATGTGGATAACAGGTAGTAGATAAGAAAAAAAGTTTCTGAGGATTGAGAATGACGTCTCCAAAAGGAAAAAAACCACTTTACTAAGTTCTTGGCATGGCAATGTAGTGTATGCATAAGGATATGAAGGAGCCAGTGAGAAATTTCAGAGTTCCAAGTGCCCTTATTTACTGTCTTAACTACATGAGGCATATGGTGGGTTTGTTTTGTTATAAACATTGGCCTGACTTAGCTACAGGAGGCAACTGACACTTCTTTCTGGAGACTGGATTAATTTTCAGTTTTGTTTAACACATTTGGACTAATCAACCCAAATGACATCATGGACATCAAATTGTGCTGGCATACATCCTAAAAGTGATCCTGTTGGAAATTTCCAGCTAAATTTTCGTCAGTGGAAAATGTACTTTCAGCAAGAGCAAAACTTCATGTGACATCATGATAAGGTTAAGAGTTTTTCTGTCAAAAATCTTACAAAATTCTGTATGGTCTCTTATCCTACCTGAGAGCTTTTTAGATTGGATAGTTTGTTACTTGTTTTGCTGAGCCATGGCACTTTCCTCCTCAGCTGCAGGAGAAAGCCAAAACTTAGAGAATGCGTGGAGGCCCTTGGATCAGTATATATCAATATACATCAGTATTATAGCCCATCCTATGAAGGAGAAAGTTTACCTCAGCTTGTTTGGTGGATTCTCTAAAGGATCCTGGCCGACCTCTAGCTGGACAGCTGCAATCACCTCACCCAGTTTTCTGAGGCACAAATGAAACACTAGCAAGAAACTGATAGAGCTCTAACTGGAGGCTCTCTTGTGAATGTGGGATGGAGAAGAATTTTCTTTTTTAAATTTAGAGAGCTTTAAAAGTTAAAGGCAACTTCTAAATAAGTAGTTAAGTCCTGTTCTTTCTGTTAGCCAAAACAAAATGGAAAAATACCTAATCTTGAAGTGTGATGGTTTGTTTGTAACAGGTTCCTTTTTTTTTTTTTTTAAAGAATATTCCATTCCCACACCTTGTTTTTCCTTACCATGGCATCAACTAGTCCTTAAGATTTGACTATCAGAGCTTACCCTGTGTTGGTTATAGGCCATTACTTTATATAGTTTTAATCAATGATGTTTCCGTGCCCTATTTGAGGCTCATTTAGGTAATTTTTTTTCTGAGCAACTCAACGTTATTTTCACTTTGCAACTGACCTCCTCTTTTTTTTTCTTTCTGTTTTAAGCAGTATACCATGTGTAGCAGATCTGAAAATGCTGCTTATTTTTCATGTGCACAGTATATTTGATCAGGTTGATAAAACTGAAAAAAAAAAAGGTGAATCTTAAACTAACCTTTGGAAAGAGAGCTCAGAAGGAGGATTACAGTCTTGGTCAGCCCACTCCTCTGTGGAGTCTGCTGAACCACTGCAAAATAAGGATTTGTGGCGAACCTGAGTAGTGGCATAAACCCCTTAAGTAACTTTGTCTTTCAGGTGCATAAAAGTTTTCATTTCTAAGCATGTATTACATACTGAGGAAATTAATCACTGTATGAACTATTTTCTAATAGAAAGTTTGTTCTTCACTGGCTTAAACATCATTATACTTGTAGTTTCAAGAATTTTTCAAAATATTTCATTTCTATGGCAAAGTATGTGGAACAGCAAAGAGTTTGCATTCTGTTGCTACAAGCACAGGGACTAAAATTTGTTGAAGGGACTTTGCTACTATTATCTCAGGAAGAGATAATTCTGAAAGAAGGCTAAGTAATTTTTTGTGCAGTTGGCCTCCAGGTACCCTCAGACACAAAAAAACCCCAAACATAAAATGGTGGGGGTGGTTACCTGAGAGTTACTGATGCAGAGAAACTGTTCAAGAAGAAAACTCTGCAAAATCTAAATATCTGGATTTTATTGTGATAGAATGGAACTTGTAATTATCCTAATAGCGCTGGATCAGTTTGAAGTGTGTCCTTGGGATGGATGATGTTAGGGGCTGTTTAATTGCATTCTCCCCTCTCCATGCGAGGCTGGAGTGCTACAGCCTGCAGTGTTCCTTGTGCAAAAGTTGGCTGAGAGGAAGAATCTCTCCTGGTGCCGTCTTTGGGTCAGCCCTGGTTTTACCCAGGAGCTGAACGGGGCTCTTTGGAAGGCAGCCTTTTGTGCCCTGTCCTGCTGTGACCTGTGCTCTTCAAAGTGCCCTGGTGACCAGCCAGGCCAGCTGGTATCTTTTATAGGAGGTGAGAGGCTTTTAACGCAGTGGGGGGCAGAGCTGGGCTGCTCTCTAATACATGTCAGCTGCCCATAGCCTCAAGGACAGTACTGAAGCCAGCATTAATGGGAAATATCCCTTTACCTGTAGCAAAAAACATCATTTTCTGTGGCTGAGGTGGTTAAAAGTAACAGGATTGGATTAGATTGGGAATAGGTATTCTATTTCTGCAAGATGATGCAACCGTTCTTAATACAGACTTGTTCTTTCCTACTGATTTTGTATTGCATTGAAGGTAAAAAAACCCCCAGACTCCTCAGTGCAGAATAATGAAAAGACAGAGGTGGAAAATTTTTACTTCTAAAAATAACTATTTGGAAATATCTGTCACTCTCCTTCATGTGATATTCACGCCTACAGAAAAAGAATTGTAGAGGAAGCAGTATTACTTAATGATTAGGTGATAAATCCAGGAGCAACAACATTTGCAACAGAGATTTTTGAGTGGAGGTTACGGAAACCATAAATTACATGCTACATGTTTGAATTATTATCAAATTTTGCATTGTGTAGAAGAGATTAGCTTGTACTTTTACAAGAATACAGCGTTGTACCATCAGAGAAGAGTATTGAGCTGAATTGGAAATATATATCAGTAAAAATGGTTTGGAATTATGGAATCAGTATTTTCAAAAAATCCCAAGAGTCTAAACAGTTGTGCTTGAAGGAATACCGGTTTGCGGTTTGCAGACAACTGTTGATTCTTGGAATATATGGGCTCCTGGAAATTGTTTTGTCTAAACTGCCTGGAAGTTGGATTTCTTTCTTTGAAATATCTGGTTCTGGCTACCCTGCAGACTGCGTTGTTCTGTAATCCCATTCTTCTTCCTAAAAGTAAAATAGGATTAAAACATATTTACAGATCTAGTAAAATTAAATCACTTGCTATATGTATAAAATAATACTGTTAGTTGTTGTTACTATTAATCAAAGCAATTCTAAATATCTTACCATATAGAAGTGGGATTATGGTTCCACATGCTGGATGTTAAGAGCAGAACCAAAGAAACTTTGCCTAACACTGCCTTTTGGTTGCTGGATTTTTTTTTTTTTTTTGGTGCATTTACTCACAATCTTCCTAAACCTTTTCAGATAGCTTTATGTAACATTTAATCACTAAAATACGATTCATTGAATAAGGATATAGTTGCTGATATTTAAATCTAATCTGTTATTGCACAGAAAGTTTTCTGAAGTCAAAGTTTGAGTTCTCAAGAAGTGTTTGTTTGATCTTGGAGAAGATATCCCAGTGATTAATGCTAACGATAAGGTGTTGATTGGTGCTCGGGAGAACCTATTCATAGAAACAATAGGCTATTATACTCTACTTTAACTACCATATACCAATATTGAAGTTTTATTCGGTAGAAACAATAGCCTTATTTATACATCCCTGCCTGCCTCTAAACCAGCATTGCAGTTTCTGGCTTCCTACGAGGTCCAAAGTGCCCATTAACAATTTCAGGGCTTGAAGAGTTCAGTGCTACCAAGGTGTAGCAAACAACGAGTGGAATAGCTCAGTCTGACCCTCATCTGCAGCTACAGAAAAGAAGCTGAGCACTGCAGCTGCTGGCTGGGTTTTGTAGTTCATCCGAGAGGTGCTCTAAGATTTGAGACAGCCATGCTAAACTCTCCTCTTTTTTTAGTAAGACTGGACAAGCCCACAAAGTGTTTCATGTCGTTGCCAAGGCTGAGGAGCATCAGGTGCCCCAGATTTCTTACCCATATCAAAATCATCCAAGAGCATCAAATTTAATAGACCTTAAAAATAACTACAGTATCTGCTCTTCTCAAAGATTAATATTTGATCCCAGAGGCCTAACAGAATTTTGGTGTAACTTTACGTGGTTGTTGTTAGGCTATTTTGAGTTGTTTCGGTTGAGCTGTGCACTGAAGCACTTGCAGATTATGGAATTCTTAGGCACTGAATGTATGAAATGAACAGAGCACAGATTTATCTTATTCATGCTTCTTTGATGTAAGAATAAAGAAGCAAGCCTGAAACCCTTCCTTTCCCTGCTAGTGTGTCAATGGTTGTAATTTAGATTTTCAAGAAGGGGAAGCATAATCTGTGCATAAATTGGGGCAAAAGACAGAGTTACCACAGAATCTACACTAGAAACTCTGCTATGTCAGATCTTCATATTTAGTTCTGGAAATAGATATATTTTCTAACTGAACTGATATGGTGTTCATTTTCTTATGCACAATAAATTACAATTAATATTTTAAAGTCAAATACAGAGCTACTACTTGATGCTTTGTTAACAGACTTGTTTAAGCTGATACAGAAACAAAAGAAAATTATTGATGGCAGTGTAATTTCATTAGTAATGTATTTTTGCACACTCGGGTTCCTCGGCATTATATTAAAATTAGACATTAGAGTAGGGAAGGTTGTCTTTAAATACCCCATGCACTTACTGCTCTCTTGTGCTTGACTTAGCACAGAGGTACAGCATTGGAGGGAAGAAAGAGGATTTTTTATACTGTGCAAAAAATGCACATAAAAATTAAATGGTCTGAGTGATTTAGACTAGAGTAATAACTTGAATTATATAACTTTAATGTTTTTCCTCTGTTACTAGTTACCTTAAAATGATAATAATTTGGTGCAGCAACCACAATAGTTATTTTTTCTTTACCTACAACACACATACCAGGTTATAGAGTGTTTATGTGGGACCACTTTCTGTACTGTCGAGGCTGAGCTGCATTCTGCTCATTTATACTTAAAACCTTGCCCCTAAATAGCTTGTCTCTGTTTATTAGTACAGCCCATCTTTTAAAACAGCCTCTGCAGAGAGAAGGAAGGAAATTAACCTTATGGACTGGAAGAACCCTTCAGTTTGGAGAATGGGCACAGGAGATTCTGATCGCTACCAGACCTTTGATTTTGGTGGTTACCAAGCCTTGTTGAAGACAGTGAGCTCAAGAAACTTGAAAATGAGGGTCTAGCATAAATACTAAGCTGTTTGAAGGATGAAGGAGGGCTTTCAGTTTGCATGCAAGACTGAAACTCAGACCTGTGAACAGAATGATGGGCTGAAGCCAAATAGAGGAGCTGTAGAAGTGAAGACCAAATAACCACAGACCTGCTGAAGGTGGACAGGGAAACAAGGGACAGGAATCATCATGACAATGGGAATAGGGAAGGGAAATCCAGGCAAATTGCATGGATTTTCTTCTTTGAAGCAATTGATTGGCGTTTTGAGGAAAAAAAATAGTATGAATACAGACAACAGTGAAAATGCAGAAAAAGGCCTGTGTTAGCTCAAGTGTAGATTGATCTTTGAGCAGTTTTGTATCATGATTTGTGGGTGTAGGGTGATGAGAGGGAGGACTACCAATAAAGAGCATTGTTACAGTGGAATCTAACTGGAAAAAAGAGGATTGTTTTCTGTAGGCCAAAAAATGGCAGCTGAACAAAAAAGAAAGGAAAATGTAAATAAGGGCAGACCTTTATATATGTATATATTTGAATTTATTAGCTGCCAACATTCTCAAACAGAAATAGAACTTGATACATTATATTCCTAGTTCTATGTATTTCCCTCCTACTAGAATTCCTCTGAAAGATGGTTTGTTTGAACATTGGTCTGGTTTAATGTTTGATTTCAAAATGCAGAGCACAGCGTAAAAGAGAAGACAAGATATTTCTTCAAGCGGAGAGAGCAAGCATCCTGACAGTATCCCTAGCCAAAGTTACATTAACCCTTGCTAGAGCCTCGGGAAGGCACCAGCCAGTGCCTATACAAACTTCCTGAGGGACCGGCATGAAACCATGTCCAGGGAGGTTTAGGTTGGATATTTGGGAAAGGTTCTTCACCCAGGGGGTGGCTGGGCACTGGAACAGGCTCCCCAGGGAAGTGGTCACAGAACCAAGCCTGACAGAGCTCAAGAAGCATTTGGACAACACTTTCAGGCACATGGGGTGACTCTTGGGGATGGTCCTGTGCAGGGACGGGAGTTGGACTCGATGATCCCGGTGGATTCCTTCCAACTCAGAATAATTTGTGACTGTGAAATTGTCACATTGTTTAAAAGTAAATTTTGGAAATAACATAGGCTTTTACATTTAGAGAACAATAAAAATCCTGTCCTACTATCACAATATTAAAAAGCAATCAGTTGCTGCTGTTTCTTTCCATGTGTATCTGGATCACCTCCGATCTATTTAATTAGAACTCTGTTAAATCCATCCTTCTGCAGTCCCAGGCAGGCTTTATAAAGTCATGATATGAAGGTTCCCTCTCCAGGGCTTTTCTTTTTATGTCCTTCCTCTGGGAAACCACTTTTGGAGCTGAGGAAATTATTATGTCCTTCTCTCAGATCTCAATTCCTGCCAAGACAGGTGATACTAGCCGTTGTGCAGAGGAGTTTTCACGACCAGGAGGGCACTGTGGAACATGTTTAATGTTGCATTAAGCTCAATCCAATACCACCTTAAGTATTTTCTGAGTAATTTTATGCAATCTTTATCTAGGAGTGCATTTTATGGTATGCTTACTAATTCCATTTCTTTCTCGCTTCTATGTTTTCGTATATTTAAAATGGTGATTAATTAGTTGATGGTTTCAGGTGCAGTAATTCTGCACCACAAGATTCTCATCTCAAATATAATTTTTCTTGAACCGAAGAACTGCCCTGCATTCAAACCAATTATTACACATTCCAGTGTATTGAAACAATATGAAACTGTCTCCTTAAATCCACACAGGTGTATTCTATTCAGGTTTCACTGAAATCAAATTATTCTTTGCATATCTGATCTATCATTGTGTGGTACCTGAAAGAGAGATCACATTCATTGCCATGTTTAATTTTATTTTAGTTTGTTTGCTTGTATTAGAATGGGTAGATGATATAGTTATGTTCCTCGTTTGCTGACTTTTTGGCTATTGCAAACCTTTTTTTGACTTTTAACACATGCATCCTGTTGGTCGTTTTTACGGCATATGACCCATCACAGTCTTTTTCTTAGAATCCATTTCAAAGTTGTTGGAGTGATGTGCTCATTTCCTGTCTTTTTAAGTTCAGGCCTATTCTTTTTTTATCTTGGGAACTTCATTTAGTAACCGAAGGTCTCTTAAGATCAGCAATGAAAGGCTCCACCACATTTTCTTGCTAAAGAGGTGGTGTGAGTATGACATCATTCATCTGTGCTAGACACTGACTCATAGGCATTTGACCCGAGGGTGGAACCCAGGAACAGGGGTTAACGTGAAGTCAGCTGCAGTTGCACAATGCCTTTCACAGTTGTTCTCCCTCTCCTTTTTTTAAACCATCTAAATAATTGCAGAGTGCAGAACATAACCAAGTACAGCAATCAGGGCAAACATTGCTTTTGGGGCTCTTCCAGGGTGCTTCATAGACCACAATGAAAAAAGAGTAGGAAAAAAAAAATTTGGATAGATTATTGGGTTTTACCTTTGGATGTAGAAATAGCTTTGTCCGGTAGCCAGAAAAGAGAAAGCAAGTTTGTCTTAAAACTGTAATATCATGCAGTCTGTTGTAATATTTTTTGCTGTGAAATACTAGACCTGGCTTTAGATTTTTAGGGCAGTGTCATATTTTTATATCATACCATTGAGGCTTTGTTGACTTATTAGTATCTAAGGCATGTTTTGATTTGTGCATTGTTGTGTTTGTTTGGTTTTTTTTCTCCTGAAATTTTTGTCTATGTTTTCAGGTGGTCCACAATTCCTTTTTAGTATTCCTTGCTTCATATTCTGGCACAGGGTTTGGTCTCCTCCTTGTGAAGTACAGCCTGAGCATGTATTTAAGGGCTGAAAGTCACAAGGGAAGGAACTTGCAAGAGCATCTGTAATATTAAGAGCTCTGGAAAGAGAATTACCTGTTGGGCTCTCCAGTTTCTTACACTGTTTGAAACCTGGCAGGATTTGTCATTCAATATTATTCTGGGACATTAGAAAATCTAAGGATTTCCCTTGTTAAATCAATGGACCTGTGATTAGCTTCTGCTTTATACTGTCAACATTTCGCAGGGGCACGATGGCTTCTCTTTGTGACCGTAGGAAAATGTGCCCATTCTCCCCAGCAGACATTTGGGTTGTTTCGTTAGCTCAGCTGGGAAATGTGGCTATGCCTTCCCCACCTGTAAGTCATACAGGGAGCCCAGGTAATTAATGGGTAATTACCCCTGCCTCGAGGTAATGCCATCAAAGGCAACATTGCTCAGGTCTAACTTTCTCCTGGATGTCCCTGTCAGCTGGAACAGGTTTGATGTAGGCTTTCTTTATCCCTTTACAACATGAAAAACAGGCTTTTTCCCTGCTTCAAAAGCTGTGGAGAGCAGTAAACACACAGTTTGTTTATTTTTGCTTACTGGGGAGTGCTGTGTAAGTATTATAATCCAAAGAGAAATGGTTGGAAAAAAGCACTAACTTCTAGATTCTGCAACTCCTCTGAGTCTTGTAAGCAGGTTTACATCAAAGTATAACCTGATTTAATGTAACACTTCAAATACGTTTCTAGGTGGTGTGTAATTACCATTTTAGCATTACCAATTACCAAAATTAGCATTTCTCATTTCAAGTCTCTGAAAATCAGCTTATAAATGGGCAAGACAAGTAGGGATTTATATTTGGAAATATGAATTTCTGTTACAGAACATTTTGTATGAACAAGTGATTGAAGTTAGGATTGTTATTGCGGAAGGGTGATAACCTAGGTCTAATTTTGAAAGGTACTCTTTTTCTGAAAATAAGCTAATTGCTTACAACCTATGAGGCTAGACTCCCCCTCTCCCCAAATTTGTAGACATGTAGATCACTCCTGGTTTTAATTAGAAAATGCATTAAGAATTTCACTTTGTAGCTCCTATGGGTAAATATATTTTAGTAAACTTCTCGAGTAAATGAACAACATAGGTCTTGCTCTTAGGAAGGTTCTTGCTATGTAAATGCAGTGTCTCCTGCTTATCTCCACTCAGATGGTTCAGCAAAATTTTTAAGCATGCACTTGCTTTTATATACATGGTAGGACTTGAAGAAGTTTCTTAATTGAGGGCCTTTGTCCCTGGCAGATGATTTCTGGTTGAGTAAAAGACAGAAAATCTGGTTCTTAAAAAAGATATGAATAGATGGAATGTGATTCTGCTGCGTAACTTCTTACCAAAGGATGATGTGAAGCCCTGGAGTTTGTGAGACAGATGCCGGATGCATGGTATCAACATAAAATCAACAGAAGCGTTAATCTGGAACAGGATGGTGTAAAACCTCTTTGGCTTATCTTGAAAAAAAATTTTTTAATATTGAAATTTCATCATAAAATGTGGGAAAAGCAGTCTCTTTGCCACAGGCATTGTTGAGTTCTGATGCAAATTCCATGGAAATTACTGACCTTGGAAACACCATGGGGGCAGTCTTTATGTAGGCGTGAACAATTTCTCCAATATATAAGGCGTAAACAGTTTTACATTTGACATCAGGCAAGCAAGAGGTTTTTTTCAGGTGATGTGTTTCTGGAGAAAATACGTTTATTAAAGTCAATGTCCAAAGGTCTGCTTTGGAGTTATTCTTCATTAACCTTTTCCCAACAGATTGTCTTATCATTTTTCCAAAGTAGTTGGTTATTTTCTTAGTTAACTTTTGTGTTAACAATAGAGGATGCAACTTCTATATGTTTTGGTTAAGGTGGCTTTGAAAATAACGGGGCAGATGAGTGTGTGATGGTGCCATGAAAGGAGAAGCCTATAGGCACACAGACAGCTTCTAAACATTCTCTATCCTTTACCACCTTAGAATATGTACTTAGCATCCTGCTTTTTCTTACAGAAATAGGCATTTAGAAATCAGTATAATTAGTAAAATAGTTACTCAGAATCTTACACAGAATAGTTACTCAGAAATAGTTACTCAGAATTTTAAAGTGTATGTGTACTGTGATTTTTTTACACTTGTACACCCCCCTCATCAATTTAAATATATTCATAAACATTCTTTTGGTTGATTGAATTGCTTATCTCACCTGATCTAAGGAAGTGTAGTAACATTAAACTTTTGCTTTTTGAATTATAGGGAATTATAGTCACACTTACCTACAAGGTCTTCTCTCAAGGAAACACAGCAACAACCAGGCCTTTGTTTACAGCAGATGGTAAATTTGCTGAGTTTCACTCATGGCAGTGGCAGGGGGAGGGGACCAAATAATTTAATTTTTTTTTTTCCCCCCAAATCCAACAACTGGAAATCTAATCTGCAAAGAAAGTGTATCTCAGAATAAGGACAGAAATTTTGTTTGCATTTCTTTTCTTCTGTATGAAGAAATAACAAATTGTAGCCTGTGTCCTCCAAATGTTTGCGGCTTGGTTTGGTGGTTTTTTTTCAGATTTCATCTTGGAGCTCTGTATGATTAAAATATAAGTTCGTAAAGCAGAGTCTGTCAGAATCGAAACTGCAGTGGTGCTCCTGGTGCTACTGCAATTTTATATGTGTTTCATTATAGGTTGTACACAATTTCAGTATATGATGTACACATTCCTAAACATTAAGTATATCCTATGAAATAACAGCACCTCATAAAAAGGGATCATTTTCATACTAATGATATATTTAAGCTGTTCAGAAACTAACTGAACTTGCAGCTTATTTCCTGAGGCAGGATTTGGGGATATATTTAATTTAAATGGGGCAGTCATAGTGAGTTAGGAATTGTGAAATGACCACTATGTTTACCGCATAAGAGGTGCAAAATTGTTAATTGATACATGGCGTCTACCTTGCCAAGTAAATTCTCACATGTTGCATGTCTACATTCTCAACAGTTGGATCCAAAAAGTGATCTGCACATGTTTGGAAACTGAAATGTGGGCTACTGAAAAGTTCGTTCAGCCATTTAAGATGGGAGTTAGGCAGGTTTTCCATTTAAATGGTTCAAATTCACTCATCGTTGAAATCTAATGTCTTATTTGGCTTCTTAGTGTTCCTCATATTTCTCCTCTTCTTTACCTCCTTGCCTTTCTTTTTACTAAAGGAATTAGAAGGAGGAGAAGAATTCCACACAAAAGTTAAAGACCATGAAGGGCTGGAGCTACATCCTGCGTATAGCTCCACAGCCATGTGTCATTTGTTCTCTCCCACGCTGTGTTTGTAGTGTTAAGGGTCTTTGCACTGCGCATAGAATATTTAGGTTTAGGAAACAGCAGTCTCACAACAAACAAGACTGGAGGCTGCTGTTATCACTGATCAGCTCTGTTAGGATTCACACAAGTTTCAGATCCTTTAATTTCTATAATCGCTCTGGAGCAGAAATTGAAATCTCAGTTTCTGCTCAGGCCTTCCAGTTCTTATTCTTTTACTGATAATTTTCACTTTTTTTTTTTTTTCTTCCCCTCTAAAGGCCTAATTGTGAAATCAGGGGTGACTAGGGATATTTTAGTGGGGTTTTTTTCATAAAAAACTTTTCACTACAGCAACCCCAGAGGAAGGTCAGAAAATGTGTGAGTTGCCAGGTTTCCACTGTGACATCACTATCAAGGTTTAAAAAATCCTGTAAGTGTCATCACACTTAGGTAGAGAACAAAAACTAAGATTTCTTCTTCTGAGAGTTTTCCATCAACTGTGATACACAGAATTTGCAGTGACTGGAGGAAAAAGAGCTTGGTGTGAGAGCAAATTTTTTGTTTGACCTTTTCCAGGCATGTGAAGCAATTTTTTTTCATAGCTGCCATGTACTTTTTGAAATTGTGGAAGGCAGAGTTGTGAGATAACCTGTTTCTCTGATATTGTGTATATCAAAGAACTTCTGTCTTCATATGAAAGGATAATGGTCAAGAAATTATGTTGTTGCACCCTTGCGATAATATAATGAAATTTAAAATAAATGAAATAATGTTGAATCAAGGAAATTTTCAGCGAAGGTTAAACCTTATACCATTAGTCAGGTTGTGCTCTAGTGATTGATTTAGATATCAGATTTATGTTCATAAGAACCTGAATTTCCTGTGCTTTTTTGTTGTTTTTTTGGGGAATCAATACTCTTCAAGAAGATGCATTTCTTGAACTCCACCTCCATGAGACTGAGGTGCAACTGTAGTAGATAGACCTTTTATTTTAAGAGGGTAAGGGGTGACTTTTCTATATCTTTTCTGCTTCGCCATCCCTGTGTTTGAGGGTTCCAATGCCCAGTGAGAAGCACGTTCTCTTGTGCACTGCAGGATTCCTGGCTGCCTTACATGACAGCCTTAAACTAGTGCCTCTGCTTTCATTTCACTGTGCTCCTTTCCATCATCCATTTCATCAGTGAAACTTGACTTGGTGTGTGTTGCAGTCTAATAATAACTTGCCTTAGGAGCTGTCTGGCGTCGTGCCACGAGCAATCAAAGTGTCATTACCCGATCGTAATATGAAAGTTGCCGTATCTCATTGCAGTGATAAGGAAATTTCAGAGGGTGAAGGAGGAGGAGGAATAGGAACATACTGTGATAGAGAGGACATACCATGGAAGAGAAGTAACTGTGTTGGTTTTGAATTAGGTGTATGTTCCTCACATTGGACGAAAATAGCCCATAATGGTTCAGACAATTTAATGAGACACATTTTTAATTTATCAAGCAGAATTGAGATAGTTAAGAAAGGAGGTTTTCGTTATCAAAAGTGCTTTATGCCCAAATCTTTGGGCAGAGTAGGTATTGGGAGGCTTGGTCCAGCCCCAGATCAGAATTCCCATACTAACAAGTTACTGGCTCCTTTAGCATGAGTGTTACAGTCACAAAATAAAAGGTAAGACCAGACCATCCTGCAGAGTCACGCTAAAGCTGATTGTATCTGAGAAATACCAGAGAAAACTTAGGAATCTGGCTCGCTTAAGTGGTTTTCTAAATCCTATCCAGCTGTCTAGTTCTGTGTCTATAAGCATGCAAGTGCTCTTACGTTTAATCTGGCTGTCAGACTAGCAGTTTGTTTCACAAACCATCACATAACATGTCTGTTTCACACTTTAAGAAGAAATATATGGGTAAGTAAATCTCTGTAACTAATACAAACATTGGTTTTGTGTTTTGCTTCAGCAAAAAAGCTTTGCACAGCAGTAGATGAGGATACAGGGTCAGGAGCATACAATAAGATTTCTCAGAGACTCACATAAACTAGCATCATGCACATTGAGTTAACGGAGTCTTGTCATCACCTGTAAAATTTCTGTCAGCAAACATCTGTGTTAGATTGAACTTCCCAGTAAACTGTGTTAAAATTGACAGGGCACAAAAGGGTTTGTGTGTGAAATACAGAGACGAGAGTGCTAAGAATCATGGTGTTTCCAAACTGTCATCTCAGAGACTTGAATATCCTCAGGAGGGAGATGGGCGGTTTCAGCAGAACTGGGCTTGGCTTTGGCAATTCTGCATGTTAAAAAAAAAAAATCTAAATAAAATCAAATCACTGCAAAATCAAATCACTGTCAAAGTCTTGACTTTGGTACAAAGGAAAGGAACTTTGCCTTCAATTTCCATGAGCATCTACAACGTACTGAATGTAGCATGCAGAAAAAGTTGTGTCATTGAGAAGGGAGGTCTAGATTAAAAAGCAGTTAATCTCCTTGGGCTCTTTCTGTGCTATAAACTGTTCATTTACATGGAAGTTGCGAGTGAATTGTTGATTCTGGGCTCTCATTTAAGTAACATGTTGGTATTGCAGTTAAATGACGTCGCGGCACAGACCTATGGACAAATTACAAGGGGTTATTTTCTTCACAAGGAACAATTGCCCTGCTGTGCTGTATTTCGTTCTATTTTTATGGCCATAAAAAATTGTCAAGAAAGACAGGAAATTTTATTGAAACATAAGAAAAAACATCTTTACTTGCTCAAACATAGAAAGTGGTTAACCAGGCTGGTTGGGGAGTCTCCCTCCGTAGAGCTATTCAAAACCCTGGGCAATGTCCTCCAGCTGACCCTGCTTTGTGAAGCAAGGTTGGACTAGAAAATTCTCCAAAGATCCCTTCCAGTCTCAGCTATTCTGTGGTTCTGTGAAAAAGCATGTTTCACACTTAATTTGTTACGCTTTTTCTTTTAGCACCTCTATATTACTATGAAGTTATTTGAGGGTCTTCACTATTAAACCTCTGTGTCACTGTTTTATCATATGGTCTTCCTAGGGATTAAGAAGTAGCTGTGTGTCTGCTTCCATGGTTATTGACATGGAGACTGGTGGATTGGGATTGTGAACAGCACTGGGGTTTACTAGTCTCTGGAAAGGACTAGGGTGTGAGACTGGAATGACACTGAATCATCAGGAAAATATGAGTTGTTAATCCAGTGCCCTGGTGAAAATTGCTCGTAAAATTAAAATATTCAAATTCCATTGAAGTAAAATTCAGTGTTTAAACATTAGTGAGGTTTTGCTTGGGAAAACATTTTTTATCAGCAAAGAAGGGATTTGGTAGAGAGTGAATGAGGTGTAAGATCTTGCGTGCTTTTCTGATAAAAATGGGTACATTAGATAGCTTTTAAAATAAGCTTCTGGTCATTTTTTGTTGCATTTGCCCTAGTTAAGCTGATGGTATGCTCTAAGTTAATTTTTGAGAAGTGTAAAGTGTTGATGGGAGATGTGCAATTTGTTGATAGAGGAAAGATGCAAAAAGTTTTGGTGTTTTAGGGATGCATAGTCCTGACATGGTGAAAATCTGGTTTCCATTTTTATTTCACTGAAATGAACAAGGCTGTTCTTTTGGCAAGGAGGCTTCTTTTGCCTAAAGGCATGAATCCATTTGTTTCCCCAAAATTTGACTGTTTTGACAGGTGTGTTACAATAGCTGTACATGGAAAATCAAGCTCTGCTACTTTGTGGGTCTTATGTTAATTTTCAGAATCATTATGTGTTTCAAAATCACTGATTTCCACATTCTGTTGTCCATTTCACATTCTTTTCCACCTTGCTACATTTCAGTTTTAACTAATTTTTCTGCCACAGTACATGTGATTATCTGTCTGACTCTTGAGTTTCTCCATGGGACGTGTTCAGTTCACTCCTGCAGCAGTGGTCCCTGGCTCTTGGCCCACTAAGATAAGAGGAGGTGGGAATTAATTACTCACCACGATTGTTTGGAAGTCTTTCTCCTTGCCGTGCTCAAAATCCAATTTCCCTCAAAATACCTTTCTTTACATTAAACCCTGACAGTGAGTTTGAGAAATGCATTTCTAATACTTTTTAAACTGTTACTTCAGTAAGAGAGAATCTACTGGGTGACCAGCCATTGAGAATATCAATACAACTTTCTTTAAAATGCTTTCAGTCAGATGGGATGTGAGGAGCTTCTATCTCACCATTCGCTGTAAAGTAGAAATAGTCTTTTTGTGTTTTATTATATCTGGGGCAGCTGTCCCAAACAGGAGCAGGATCCTCACGGAACAGTGTGATTGCTTGGGAGACTAAACCTTCAAAACCTACAGTGCCCTTTCTCAAAGAAAAAACAAAACTAAAATGCAAAAAAAACCCCACCAAAAAGAAACCCAAACCAAAAAACCCCAAAGACAGGCATTGTGCCAGCCTTAAAAGGCTGAGAGCAAAGTAGGAAAATGCCATAGAAGCTCCTGAATAAGCTTTTAGGCTGAATCCTTTGCCACCTTGATTTTTCAGTATTTGGGTGCTGTTCTCAGAGATGAGGCAGGGGCCAGGCTGTTTTCTGACAGCTCCAGCCCTTCTCTTCCACTCCTCCCCAGTATTTACCCAGGTTCTCTCTTTAATAAGCCAGTATTGAAAACTCAGCGTAATTGTATTTTATTTCACACATTCCAGCTAAGACCAGGAAGGCCAGAAGTGAAAGCAGCAGCAGCTGTCTGTTGTAGGACCAGGAGATATAGCCGTGCTTGTGGATACAGCCCTGCAAGTCGTTTTTGCCCTTCACATCCCCCCAGCGCTTCCCCCCCCCGCCACACACACTTTTTTCAGCTCATTGAATGTCATTTGTGCCTGTGCATGGAACAGGTGTCTCTTGTGAACTCCTTAAATAAACTGAATTTTAAAAAAAGATAGTGATGTCAGTTTACACAGGTGCAGACATCATTCAGGAGAATGCTATTTGCACACAAACACACTACTGTTTACTGTCTGCGCTGCAGTCAGAGCAGTGCCAGAAGGGCACTGAAGCATGATGGAGCATGGTTTGCTTTGCTGCTGCTGCTGTCGATTGATGTGAACTTTCATAAAGTTCCCTCTCGGTGGGGCAGAGTCTTTTTTGCTCTGTGAAGCATTAAAAAGTGGCCTCTCAAAGAGTGACTCAGAGGAAAGCAGAAGCTGTTACTAATCACGATATGTGAAATGGAATAGAAAATGTGCCTATGTGACTCTTCCTGGTTTTGCTTGGGAGCTTGGCAGGAACTTTGATTTTGTTTGTTGCCCACCCCCCCACCCCCCCCATATTATGAGGGGGAACATGCTAGGAACAATTTTCTTAATTTACGTCTCTCAGTGTGTGAAAATGCTCACACAAAAAAAAAATCCCATCTATTTGCAGATGGCCCATGAGCCAGGACCCGAAGGGAACCTACAGGAAAGATGGAGAGGCACTATTTACCAAGAGCATGTAGTGCCAGGACAAGGGGGAATGGCTTCAAACTGAAAAAGAAGGTTTAGGTTAGGTATTAGAAAAAATTCTTTACTGTGAGGGTGGTGAGACACCAGAACAGGTTGCCCAGAGAAGATGTGGATGCCCGATCCCTAGAAGTGTTCAAGGCCAGAGTGGAGCAACCTTACCTGGTGACAGGTGTCCCTGCCCATGGCAGGGGTTTGGAACGAGATGATCTTGAAGGTCCCTGCCAGCCCAGGCCATTCTAGAATTCACAGTGCTCTCGAGCTGCTCAGCCTTGTCCAGTCCCCAGGATAACAATGAGCACAGTTTGTGTGCCAAAAGACGGTGAGTAAGCAGGGGCAAAGAGGCCATATATAAACCACAGAGGATAGTTTCATTAATACAGCTTCAGATAAATTAATTTTCCTCAGATTTCCCAGCACTGCTAATGTCTCGTGTAGCTGCCCAGAGCCCACATTGGTTGGAGCTGCAGGATCCCTACCTACCCTGGTATCTGTGGAGTACTGGGCCTGTCTGCCACATGCTGTCTGTGGTATGCGTGGAAGGAAAAAGAGCTGAATGTGTCCAAGATATCTTGTTCATCAAATGCTTAAATAAGAGCAACAGTGGGATTCCCAGCAGGAACCTTTTCCTTTGTGTGTGTGTGTATATATTTGAAATTCTGAGTGAAGGATGTCCACAAAAATGGCAGATGTTTCTCTGGCAAGAAAGCTCACAAGCTCTAAGTATCAGCCAGTGCCCATTAATTCAGCTTTCTGACAAAAGACATGCTTGCCACACCCTCCTACATTCATTGACCTGTGTAATTTTTTCCCTAAGTAGAGCTTTTAGGTATCTTTCTTCCATTGGAAATAGTGTATTTGGAAAAAAAAAAAAAAAGGAAGAAAAAAAAACTTTTGCAAAATCAAATTAAGAACAGATGTAGCTGAGCAATACTTTTTAACCCAGGAGTAATAAATGTTTGGAATGGACTGCTGTGAAGGTTATTAAGACTGAAACACTGGGGTCATTCAAATAAGAGCTGAGAGCATCCAAGGGGATGGAATTGGAGTAGAAAAGAAGTGGATAACTGAACATTATCCACTGTGTTCTTGATGATGCATAACACCCTGTGCACTTGTTTTATGTTGTATGACTTGAAAATCTATCTGCATTGGTTAAACATGTACTAAGGATTATGCCTTGGTAGAAACTATGGAAAGTTGATTACAATAACAAATGCCAATGCGCCGGTCTCTGGACTGCTTCACTTGGGAAAAGTTGCCTGAGGAGAAGAGCTGTTTGATTTTATTCCTTCTCCAGTCTCACAGAGGACAAAGATGTGACAGCTTGAAACATTTATAAACATTTAAATTTCATACTGACTGTGGTTACTGTGGAGAGATTTAATACATTGTGAGGAATATCGAGTTTTGTGGAAAAAGTAATATTCTATGTGCAGTTTAAGTCCATATTGAACAGATCGTTGTAAATAGAGGAAGTAGGGACTTGTGATGGTCTTATTTGATGAAAACAAACAAGAAAAGCCCTACACTCTGTGCTTGTGTCTGGTGTTCCAGGATTCTTATCAGATGTTTGTCTAATTAAACAGCTGGAAAAGCTACTGCATATGAACACTGGAGCCAGCCCACACTGTCACACCTGCACTTTTCTTGATGTTGCCAATGTGGTTTTTTCTCTCAGTCAGTGCTGTCAAACAGATGCTTATTTAGTATTGTTTCTATAAATAGCACATTTATTTGCATGTATAGAACCTTAGAGAGACTTGTTAGACATCCATTTTAAAATACCAGTGCTTAGCAGGTTGGTGTTAAGTATTTCATGGCATGTGTTGGCTCTCCTTCTAAGAGAGAAGGTGAGGGAAGGGTAGGAAAGCTTTTCAGGTATTTTAGGTGAGCAAACTATTCTTTGATTCTAAGGACATCAAAGAAACCTGGAAAAAACCTCAACTTTTGATGCAGAAATGAGAAATTTTGTGCACAAAAAATGGTAGGCAATGAAAGGTAATCTACAAAGCTGGAAATAGGAGTTAAGGGTTCATGTTTTCTGGACACATGACACGTTGTAAGATGTGTTTTAATCTGGTAGATAAGTAATATATCCTAGTATTCAGATTAATTTCTAGAGTTATTGCCTGTGACTTTATTAACCAAGAGAGGATAACAAAATGAGAAACACAGTGGCTAAGTTAGTAAATCCTCAATTATGCCACTTCAGATATTTTTTGGGGCCTTAATTATATACTGTGAAAGATAGAAGAAAAACGGAGACAGTGGAGAACCCTGTTGTACTGGGTTCTCAGAATTAACAAATGTCAGTAGTTACTCGTCCAGGAGTTTCAGTTATCCAGCTTATAAATGGCATTCTGAGCATTAATTAAGCCTTGCAACACTCTGAAATAGATGTCTCTTTTATTCCTGTTTTAAAGGCTGTGTGACACTGAGAACCCAAAGATTATGTTCTGTTCTCCTCTTTTCTAATTGCCCTCCACCCTGAGCCTACATACAGTAGAAGAAATTAGGAAATACTTCTTTGAGACTTAATGGTGCTTACTTGAGAAAATGATATTTGCTTTCTGAGCTGTGCGCTCTTCCATACATCCCTGTTGAGTACTTGACATGGATCTAAATGCTCACGATGTTCAGAAACCCCAAACAGCTTTTCTGCTGCAAACATAATTTATCAAAGCTGTAATAAAGGCAACTTGCACAAATGACTTGAATACAATGGAAAGTCTGTAAGCTTCCACTGCCTCGGCGAAGTTGTTTCCAAAGTTGTTATAAAACAAAGGGTAGCTTTCCCTTTTATTGTCTTGCAAGGATCTTGTTGACTACTACAGACCTGAACTTTGACCTTGTAGGCTATTGTTCTTACCAAATTATAAAATATTTATGAGTGACTAAAAGACACAGCCTTTTTTGTTTTCTCATAAGATTCTCACAGCAGAGTGATCAAATTTTTTTTCCTAAATTGTGAGGGTTTATGATGTGAGGCATTCTGTAGCTAATGATAGCACTTTTAAAAATAACAAAGGAAAAGCAGTAAAAGAGCAAGATCTGCAAATCACACGAAGCCTCATCAAGTAGCAAATATCTTTGGAGGTGACTTTTAGTAATGAGAGAAGTCAGAGTGCCTTGACAGCTTGCTGCCTTTGTTCCTGTTACAAGACAGTCCAATGCCCCTGTATTAGACCTTTGTTAGCCCAGCTCTCTCGAACGGGCACCTTCCACATGTGCCTTAGCCCTGCTAAAAACAAAGGCTACTTGACATGACCTCTTTTCCTGTGCACAGTTTAGCCTGGAGCCATTGGTCCAGCCTGTCTTAACTGATGACAATCTTCCAGGTGCTGTTCTGATCTTAATCTTCTGGCTGAGCCACAGGCCTAGCATGGTAAGCTATAAATCTCCCCAGGTCACCGAGAAGTCTGCTGGTGTCATTTCTAATTGACCTCAGGGTAAAGAGACCAGCTTAGTTCTTAATTTCCTCGGTTTACAGATTCACAGGCTAGCCTTTCCAAAGCACTGCTCATGACTTTGCACTAATAAATTACACTGAAAAGCCTACAGCAACAGTCATTTATGGTCTTTCTGCTGGTCTTATAACACATGTTAATTGGAGGAAAAAATTATTTATAGCAGGTTTTCAGTGGAGTATTGGGAGAAAAATAAATAGCATTGGAAAGCCAGTGTTTTCTACAGAGTAAATTTGTTTGTGTAAACATACTTAGAATTTTCTCAGGCTATTGTAAGAAATAGACCGGGGTATTGGAAGGAAAAGCCAGTGGTTGCATAATAGGACACTTTGCAGTGTATTTCATGATGCTAATTGCTGAACAGCTTGGCATTTTTGTGCTGGAGATTGAGCACCGGGGCTGGCTCTTTGGTTGCATCCACCTGCCCAGCCCTAACAGTTCTTTTAAGTTGTGGTAGAGCTAAGAGGTTGTTCTCTAGGTGTAATACCATGAAAGGATATGAGGAAATACTTAAACATCCAAAAGAATGGAAGTTCTTGGTCAGTTTTATATGAATTGGTCTTTTGACAGAATAAGAAAATCTATTACCATACTTGAAATATAATCAGGAGCTAGGAACTGATACAAAGCTCATTTGAAAAATTCCTTGTCACCTTACTGTCAGCAAAACAAAGAGTTTTTTAGTTGTTAAAGGTGAGTTTAGGTCTATCATTTACAATTTTTTGCTAAGGAGGAATACAACTAATCTCAATTAAGGCACAGTTTGTTAGCACAGTTTTACTATTAAAATCCTTTAGTAATCCTTTAAGTATTTTTTTTTCTTTTCATTTTGCCAGCATTTTGAATATGCATGCATTTAAAACAAGTTATATCTTATTTTGATGTGGAATAAGCGAATACTGAACTCCTCAAAGAATGAACAGCAATTTCATACTTAGTCACAACTCACAGAATTCCTGGAAAATTTCAAAATTGCTAGCTCTGATTCTTATCAAACTACATTTTCAAGTAACACTGCATAACAAGTATCTTACTTTTTGCCCATTTTACAGTGGTATTCTGGGCTTAGTTACTGCTTCTGAACTAATCCTGAATAACATTATTTTGTAATCTTTCCCAAATCCTTTGGAAACTTTTCCAGAAGGCTTTTTGGGAAAGCTGTGCTGTGTAAACATTTCAAAAGTGAAACAAAAGAATTTTCTACCCGTTCGTGAAGAATGAAATACTAAGCACAAGCATGGTACTTTTACCTATTAAGCAAGAGTGGAGCGTTTTGGGAAGCTGCCTTTTAACTGTTCTGGTTTTCAAGATCAGCTTTATGATATCTTTAAAAAGTAATTTAGCACCTTTCAAAAATACAGCACTAATTTCCTGATAGACAAATGAACTTTACTATTAGGTTTGTTTTGGGAAGAATGACTCATTTATTCAGTTCACTGCTACTGACTGGTTTTAATTTGTTATTGATTCCTTATGGATTGTCCAAGTCACAAGTTATTTCTTAAGAGTTGTGCCACTATTTAATTTGGCATTTCTGACCCAAGCTTAGCTCATACATGAAGCTGTGGATTTAAGACACTTAAATTAATCAGCACTCAGTCTAGTCTCATGCTTGTGGATTACATTTATATTCCAATGACATTACTGGAATGGTCTAACCAAGGCAAAAAAATAAACACTCTGAGCCGGGAAAAAGTAAAATTGATCTTTCAACCATCTTTCTGCTCTGTATGATCACGTTTCTTTTAACCAGTTAATTCTGTAACAAACTTGTTTTCGAGAAATGTGCTGCAAGGTCAAGTCATTATGTCCCCTGGGGCAGGGAGCCTGGTGTGGAACCAGCACATTTGTGAGAATGCAGATCCATGTAATGCTCTGAAGTAAATGTCTGGTTCCTTCCCAATTCTTCTTAGAGGGTTTGTCATAACCTTCCCTGCAATTTCAGTTTTTTCAAGTTAATTTCATATAGTAATTGCTGGAAATACCTGCTTAATATTAGTATGGTTACAGTATGTTTTTATCTGAGAGACACAGGATTATATCCAAGATGTTTTACATCCCATATGAAGTCCTTAGTTGTATCTGCACAGACTGTTTTCCTGTTATGTTTTCTGACACCTGGATGTTGAATATTAAGTATCAGCGCAGGAAACAATCAGGAAGAGTGCAGCCAGTCATTGCCATAACTGTCCATTAATTTAAAATTTAGTAAGGAGATTTTGCAAATTAGCACAAAGAAAAAAAAGTAGTCCAATCACATGCAGGAGCACTGGCAGGGGTTGAGAAATAATATGGATCTTAAATAGCAAAATCAACAGTTACCTCCAAGTACAGAAGAAGAAAAAGGTTCTAAGAGTCAAGTGATTTCCCTTCCAGCTATTTTCCAGCTAAGAAAACTCTTCCCTGTTCCCAGTCATGTTTGATGATTCTCATGTATGTGTATGTAGAAATGACATACACATGCTTACCAGCTCCAGCTCTCCCTAACAATCTGTTCTTATGTTTCTTCTCAATTTACATTGTTTCAAAGGCATTGAGACACCTAAGTAAGTGCGTGTTTAGTTGGGTTATCAAAAATAGTCAATCTAATTAGGTACTCAGCTTGCTTAGAAAAAGGTTATTGTAGGCAGCTTTGTGCACTATGCCACAAGCTGGAATCTACCTGCTGGAGATGAACATGCCATGAATCCCAGGAGCCTCATCTGACAGCACAGCTTTGTTTGTTCTGTCCAAGTCCCAGTTAGAAAGAAAAAGGTGTTTTCCTCTGTGAAATGTAGATGAGAGTGGGTTAAATCACTGATACTACTTTTTAGTGCTGTCAAGGAAGGCTCCAAGAAGGACCCGAGTTTCTGTATTGTTTTGTTGACAAGATCATTTTCCTTCAGTTAAAAAGAGTTGCTAGCCATCTGCTCAGTGTGCATTTCTTCTCACCCAAACCCGCGTGAGTTGTGTGGGCTGAATTCAGGCAAAAACCCATGAAGCTTTGCCTCGTCCCCATCAGTGTGTGTAGCTGTGCAGAGGAAAACACCTATGTTGGCCCATGAGCACACACACTCAGCCTGCCAGAGGTCTGAGCTCTCCTCTTGCTAGACTGAAGGGTGGAGGAGAAAATTCCCTCCAAGGAGTGAACGTAATGACATTTTGATCCCTAGAGAAATGCTGTTGTAACCCTGCCTGGATTCTCACACTGTTTGGATTTTATTTTTAGCTTTGGCATTCTTGAAGATTAATAAGCATAATGTTGCTGAAATTACTCTTCCAGTGTAATGTTACCTGAATAAAGTGTTAGGCAGTTGAGTAATGAAGCTGAAATGATGGCTTAGGGAGAAGCACATGCTACAAATGGCACCAATTTGTAGAAAAAGGCCTGTTTTGGTTTTGTTCTGCCAGTGGGTGTTCGGCTTGTTGTTTCAAAACACTTGCTAGGTAGTGAGGCACAGAGATGTGTGTAACAAAAATTAATGGAGTGTTTCCTAGTAGTGGGGATGAAAAGGAAAGTACAATAGAGAGGTAAATTTCAAATGTACTTCTCTGTTACTCTGGACTTAAACTGCTGGAGCACTGTAAAAGAAGACTTTTACCTGTAATGTCTGCTGCATAAGCCGGAGAACAACCATTCCTAAGTGGTTTTTTAATATCTAATAACACTTGAAAAAAAGTGAAAAATATCTTTCTACACACATTGTCTAATTTGATTGAATTTTATATTTGTACCTATTTACTGGGTTTTATGATACAAAAAATTTCTCAATTTTCCACTACCTTCATTCTTAATAAATAAGTCACATGAGATTATTTTTGTTACTGTATTATAGGTACACCTTAAAAAGGAAAAGAAAATCTAGTGAATCTAGTGGTGTAAAACTGAACCTGCCAATTATTTCTGAGAAACTTAACACAAGAGACTTGTTTGTAAATGTTATGAATGGTACTCAATGAAAACTTTGTTTGATTTCACTTATGTTTAGTATAATTTGTTCTGCTCTAGGGCATCCTGAGAATAGGAGATTGTACGCAAATGAATACTGAGTGAAGCAAAGATCATTAAGAGAGGAACTGGGGGGGAACCACACATGCTGGACACAATTATGTGTGTGTGTTATATTATGCTATCTTGGACACATCAGCACTGACTGCTTTGTTCCTTAGAATGACCTTTGATCAAGAGAGACTGCATGTGTCTTTGGTCATTCCCACATCCTAGGCTACTGTAGATGAAGGGAATTTCTGTGGTGTCTTAACTATAATCTCACTGGGAGCTGCCTCATTGTGTGCAAACACTCTGGTAGATGTCTGCCTTGTTGGGAGTTTACAATTGGAGGAAAGGATGGTGGCATTACCTCAAGCATACTAGGCATTGTGCCAGTGTAACTGAGCAGATGGTGACCCGCGGGTCATGGGACTATATTTCTGAGATAGATGGGAAAGGAAATTCTACGGTTTGCAGACCAGATGGAGAGTTCTCACAGCGCCTGCTATAAGCAGTGTATCTACACGTGTGTGTGTGTGTGTGTAAGAGAATGTCGAAACAGAGTAAATTAGCAAGTGGATATTATTACATGTAGGAAGAAAAACTTATCAGTGGCTTTTATGAAAGAGGACGTCAAGTAATTAAAGGTATTTCACGTGGCTGTTAAAGGCAGCATTCACAAGTTTCCTGCCAGTTTCTGTACTTCACTCTTTTTAAAATTACATAGTATTTGAATTAGTTCTGTATAAAATATCTGTAATTAAAGGGCCCTATTGTTCTTATTGTAAAAAGATAAGTGATTTGCTTTCTGTCTAGTGTTCACTTTATCCAGGTTTTTCTTTCAAAGTGGTGTTCATTTCCAAATAAATTACTTTCTTTTCTTTTTTTTTAAAGAGGGCACCAGGTGCAAAGTTTCTTTACCTCAAATAATAGTCTCCCTCTGCTAGAGTTGCCTCCTTTCCTCTGTTATTATTTCTTGAAGGTTTTTGGGTGCTCTCAGTTGCATCACTTGATGGGTGCTTGCAAAGCATATTCCTCAAGCAGTAAAGAGAGTTCTGACTTCCAAATATCAACATCTGTACAGGTTTTAATTACTCTGAAAAAATTGCTGCTATATTGATCTGAAAATATAGGAAGTATTTGATCTCTGAGAGCAGAGTATGTATTTCACTAGATGGACTAATAGGTATCTGACAGATTTTGTCTATCACAACATAATACATGCATCATTGAAACAGGGAAGAGAGGCGTTTCTTTTTCTGAGAAATTTCCTTTGATTCTCTTAATGAGTCTGTGTGCCAGTACATAATCCATAAGCCATTCCAGGAAGGAAAATTCAGTTGTCGGCTCTCTTTCTCAAGATGGAAATTGCAAAGAAATCAATTAGAAGAGCCTCCTTCTGGTCTCTTTGCAATAATTGTGAGTACAGGAAAGGGCAGTTATTGTGCATTGTTCAGAGTTTAAAAAAGAAAGAAAAGTCTTGAGCTCTTTTTGCATAGTGCTTTGTTTTCCACCTGGAATTAACTTTTAAAGACAACAGTTCAAGAGGAGCCTAAGCAACCCTTTAAATAATGAAGAGCAGAAAATTAATAAATATTCAGAAACATAAACTATAAGGTAGGGCATAAGGTTCTGGTCACTGTTATGTTTCATCCTCAGTCTAAAGAAATGAGGTAAGTGGAGATAGTAGTAGCTGTGCTTTCCAGTCAGTAAAAAGTACATACAGTAAAGGAACTGCAAAAACAGTATTTGCCATGGAAATTCCTGGAATATGTTGTCTAGAGAATTTTGTGTTTCCATCAGTTTTCTTAAAGAGCAGTATTCACTTAGAATTGGATGTGCTGACATCTTTTATTTGAAAAACTTGAGTATAATTTTTCACCATTGCTTTCATTTTTTCTCTGAATTTTACTGGTATTTGACCCTATCCCTCAAATGTAGCTCTGTGCCTTTTAACTCAACAGAGTGGTTAAAAGCTTTAAGGGCAGTTGTAGAACTGGAGTTACCTCTGTGCAGTTTTGTTTGTACTATGCAAGGTTGGTAAAAGGAAGATGGAAATTTGGCTTTAGGTACTCAGCCAGTGGTGGGAGTCAGTATTACCATTTCAAAGCTGAGGTCTGGACCAGGTTTCATCGAGTAGTCATGTCCTGAGCACTAGGCACCTTTGGAGAGATCTATAGATGCCTCCCTGTGGGACCATATCAGGACGTGCTGGCACATCCGTGTGGCAGACTTTTAGGCGTGTAGGTCACATTTATGGGCAGAGGCCTCTATCTAGGTAGTTACATGTTTCTGAGGTAAGAAAACATGTCACTATCTGAGGTCAAGATGCCTAAAGAGGTGGTACCTGTGTCTTTGTTCCCGTGTCTCTAATCCCATGGCCACAGGCAGTGGAGCGCATGCCTAACTTTTAAGCAGGAATGATCTCATTAACTGAAATGGAACTACTCGTGTACTTGTAAGTTAGACATATGTTAAAATGCTTGGTTGAACTGGGGCCCGGATTTCTATTTTTATGGAAAATTCATATGTGCAAACAGTAATAGCATAATTAATCTCTTTTGATGAAGTGTTGGTTTTAATAATTTTACTCAGGGCTTATTGTGCGTAGTACTTTTCATCTTCAAGGCCTTTTGCAAACATCAGTGCAGGGATTTAAATTGTGTGTATGACGGTGAGAATTGCTCAGTCTTATATCTGACTTTGCAATTCTGTACCTTCACGTTCTTGGCAGGAGGCTCCTGCCATACAGCTGGGTTGGCTGAACCAGGATCTTTGGCTCTGTCTCCACTTAGCACCTTGGCAAATTATCTCCCAGGTGGAATTCTGGAGGTTGTAAGTGGTTTCAAACTTCTTCCAAGTCCAGATTTTCAAGCTAATGACTTCATTCACCTCTGAGTGAAGCAGAGGTGGTGATGTAGGCTGTATTTGGTACGCTTGGCTCTTATCCCTTCCTTCTCTTCACTGCAAGCAACTCAGAAATTGGAGAAGGACTAGAAAAGCACAAGTTACATTTAAGGTACAGGCATAATTCTTGTTGGCTTCAGAATGGTTTGAAGTACGTGCTCAGATCTGTGTTACCTGTATATTAACTCACCACAGCACTTAGGCCAATGTGTAGGACCTCAGCATCTGAGAATGGAGGACTAATTGCAATCACATTTCCGAGGCATGAGAAGCATTTGAGGTACTGACCATTGATAACACTTGTGATGCTGCCATGCAGAGTATTTTTGCACACAACAGGCCTGGATTGCAGAGATCTTTGAGTTTTCTTCAAGGACTGCAGAAAGCTCAGTTATTCTCCAGTTGTGTTAGCTAACCTGCTGGAAGTGAGGTTTCTCATTCCTCCACTTTGTAGCCAACCTCATACAGCCGCTCCCTCACTCCCTCCATTCTGGGGTGGGGGAGAGAATGAGAAAAGTGGGAACCCTCATGGGTTGAGGTAAAGACAGTTTTATATGTAAAGCAAAAGCCATGTAATACAAGCAAAGCAAAACAAGGAATTATTCCCCCCTTCCCAAGGGCAGGCAGGTGTTCAGCCATGCCCAGGACAGCCGGGTTCCATCACACATGACAGAGACTGCAGAAGGCAAACGCCATCACTCCAAACATCCCTCACTTCCTTATTCTTCCCCAAGCTTTGTAACTGAGCCTGATGCCATATGGTGAGGAATGTACCTCTGGTCAGCTGGGGTCAGCTGTCCTGATTGTGTCCCCTCCCATCTTCTCGTGCACTCCCAGCCTCCTCACTGATGGGGTGGGTTGAGAGGGAGAAAAGACCTTGGCTCTGTGCAAGCTTTGCTCAGCAGTGACGAAAACATCTCTGTATTACCAACAGTTACCAGCACAAATCCAAAACACAGCCCATATTGGCTACAATGAAGAAAATTAACTCTACACCAGCCAAAACCAGCATAGCGTGACCTTGCTTTTCTCTCTGTAAATCTCAGTAGTAGCAGCTAGGTGAGAGAATTCCTTCCCCACCCCCACCCCCCATGGAAAAAAATGTCATTAAAAGATTTTTGGTTTATGCACTTGTTTTCAGCAAAAGGGCTCCTCCTACTGTTGCAATTTCCTTTTCAAAGGAAGATGCCCAAGTTATTCACTTCTGTCACTTTCAGAGTAAAATTTCACATCAGTTCATGTTGCAGAAGAGAAATTACTGTCTTTTCTCATTTTCTTGTTCCTGATGGGAAAGAGATTAAGTTGTATATTACAGAGAAGGCGCCTTGTTCTTGTGGGCAACTATGAAATAGTGAATTTGGTGATTGGGTGAATTGCTGCCTGTGGCATGGCTTTCTTACTGAGTTGTGTAATTCCTGATGGTACCTTTGGAAGATACAGAACTCAGCTGAAATACGGGAAAGAGCTCTTTTCTGTCCCGCAGTCATCCTGAGTGATGACATTGCCCAGTCGTGCTTTTTCCCTTCGCCTTTCCTGGAGCTAAGGAAGGTGTTTAACTCATGCCACAGTCAAGCGAGCCCATTTCAAATGCATGAAATGACTCAAAATATCATAGAAGGGAAGGGAGTAATTAAAGTGATGCAGTTGCAAACAGGCTGATCCTGGAAAAAGATGAACTCCAGGTTATAGGAGGTCCTGGATTTAATAGTGTGCTAGCGCTCATGGCTAATGTGTGTGCCGCTGTGCTGTGCTTAAGCGATATACGTGGGAACTCCTGAAAGATCCTCTTCACATAACTAATAAGCCACTAGAAATTCTTTAAAGGATCACACCCTTTAAATAAAAGTATTGCCTCATTAGGAATATCAGAAAATAGAGAGTCTGAACAGAGATGAAAATGGAGCTTGTGACTTAACAGTTGAAATGCAAACCTAATTAGTCTGGTATTTTAAAGTATTAACGGGGAGCCATAAAAAAAAGATGGATTGGAATGGAGAAATTTGTTGTAAAGAAATTGCTGGATAGTGACAAAAGCCCAATTTATTAACACTCCATGATGTGGAAACAATGAAAAGGGCATTAATTACTTTGCTAGTACTGATTTTGCACCGTTGCCCAAAGTAATTGGTTTATTGACCTCTCTTTAATCCTGAATAGTTCAAAAAATTAATTTCAATGGCAAAAAATAAGTTCTGTGCAGGAATCAGTTCCCTGAAGGAGTTAGTCATAAATAGTACCGAGTGAAAAAAATCTTTTATAAATAATATATACATATAACAGCCTAAGAGTGAAAGGTTGAAACTATTTACAAAAAAAGAATACATATAAAACAATGAATTAGAGACAAACACAGATGTTTTCAAAGTGATGCTTATACTGCTTTGCAGAAGTCAGGAGAGGTGGAGGGGAGCTTTTACAAAAACTAAAAATAAGGAACTTCCTTTCAGGAATGATTTGTTAGGAGTATGTACTTAAAGGTACTTGAAATTAAAATGAAACTAGAAAAGCATACCAAATGCCTCTTCTTACAGCCACTTTTCTTTACAAAATAATTATATATGTCACTGATTGAAAATTAAAGCCTGCATATGCAGTTCTAGGGTGCAGAGAGTATTACAGATATACAGCCAGGTATGTTTGAAGCAATGTATTACTTATACTCAAGGTCAGATAAAAAAGAATTGATTACCAATTTGTGACCAAAAGAGACTTTTTTTAAACTAGGTTTACCATAGAATTTTATTTGTTTCTTTGTTGTGGTAATAGTGAACAAGGGTGAGGACTTTAATGACTGTATCTTTGGGATGTTAGTCTGGATATGCACCCAAAAAAGGTGCATGATGAAAACGACCCAAAAGGCTAATGATAAACAGCAAACCAGTAATTTTGGCTTCTCTTTGGTTTGGTGTACATTTAGAACAAAAAAGTTCATGTTTAACAGGTGGAAGCGGGTGAAACCTCTAAGTAAATCAATGTAATTACGGTAGACAAGTGGTCAAAAAATACCCTGTTAATATATCCAAGTGGGAAGGCACAGGATACAATGTGTAGTGCTGCTGTGTGTAAGGTTATAGTTTGAACAATAAAATTTAGTATACTGTCACTTTCAGCTATACAAAAAACCAGCACAGATCAAAGCAGCAATATTACTTCTTTGAATATTGTTATTTCTGAAATGTCTTGCACTCAATTTAAGACACTTTATTCAGGCTGTTTTAAACTTGTTTCCTCTGAGAAATGAACTATATAACCAAGTTTCTATCTAGTAAGTCTATTCATGTGCTCAGATATCTTAGAATCATAAAACCATTGTTTTCTCTTGGCTAAAGTAGCAATCAGTTGTCACTGAATCATAGAACAGTTTGGGTTGGAAGGCATCTTTAGAGGTCATCTAGTCCAACCCCCTGCAATGAGCAGGGACATCTTCTACTAGACCAGGTTGCTCAGAATTCCATCCAGCCTGGCTTTGAACACTCCAGGGATGGGGCATCCACAGCTTCTCTGGGCAATCTGTGTCAGTGTCTCACCACCCTCATAGTGAAGAATTGTCTTTCTCTGCTCCTTCCTTTCTTCTCCTGTTTTTGCTCTTTGCCTTCATTAGGACACTGCTGCCTTCAGGCATCAGTTTACATTTTCTGGCTTATAGTATCCATATAAAACAGTGGTGTAACTTTATCGTGAGAAATATGAGTGGTCCTCACTCCTGTCAGGTTTATAACATTCAGCTGGTTAGGCAATTTGCTTATATTTAATGTTTAATCTCTAAGTGTTCAAAAGAGTTTGGTTAAAAGATGTGATCGACTAGACTGCAAAATCTGAAATGCTCCTAGGTTTGAAGAACCCTCTCATTTATGTTTTACTTCATTTACCTTAGGTGTCTAGAGAAGACTATCAGAAGGCACTTATTGCTTCAGGTCTCTTGGGGTGTATTTGCTGACCAGGTTCCTGTCTGCACTACTCAGCCATATCAATATTTGGTTATAAATCTGTAGTACATAAAGTGTATAATCTTTCAATGGGAGAGAATTAATTCTACTTACATACTTGGAAAGTTGCAAGTGAAAAAATTGGTTTTTCTACATTTTTAAAAGAGATAGTAGCCTGTTTCTCTTTGCTTGCAGTTTTATTACTTAGTTGTTTAAGTATTAAGTTGACATTTAACATTGAATTGAAACTGTGGTCAGGCATTCTTCACTTCTTTGTGTGCAGTGAAATAAAGGTTAAAGCTGTTCCAAAGTAGATTTTTTTTGGATAGGTGAGTTTTAGTCTTTGTGATGGTAGCTGTTATTTCCATATGCCTTCTCTTTGGCCTCCATGTTCAGAAAAGGAGCAGTCAATTTAGTTGTCTATTCAAACTGAACACTTGGATAAGCTATTTAGCTCTGATTTTCATTTATCCTCTCATAAAGGAGAGAGAGGACTTCATGCAGGAATGCTGGTATTTTGTTTCAGAGTAGTTTTGTACTACATTTTCGTAGTGAGTATTCGTGCAGAAACATTCACATGCTGAATTTTATTGTCTAGAGGAGGCAAGCTACTCTTAAGCAGTATTAAAAATAAGAAGTGATTTCAGGTTGGGTATTTTGGGGGTGGGGGAGAGTGTAAGTGTTAGATGCTGAATTTCTACCCCCCTGTGTGAGGGATGCAGTGAATTGAGGTTGGTTTAGTATGCCTAGCTCTTCAAACTGGCACTGCGGTATCAGAACATGACTGATGTTCCTACATTCTGATGTATTCCTCCCCAAGATCCCTGCTGAAAGCACTGTGTGTTACCACATTAATGTTTTTTTGGTGGCTTTTTTTTTTTTTGGTTGTTTTTTCATGTTTAGCTCAGCTGGTAGTTGGAGGCAGCCTTTTCTGTGCAGAAATTTTTAGAGCATAATAAAGCTTTCATTCATAGGGAGGGAACCTGATGTTTACTTTCTTTGGCAGAATTCAGTAGTCACTCAGCAGTAAATCTAAAGTAAAAGCAGACGCGTACAGATATTGAAGTGCCTCCGTACCCACTGCGCCTGGGTGCCTGGGGAAATCGGCCGGAGCGCGAGCGAGGGTGGTTGGATTCAATTTGCACTGAGCTGCTCAGAAGTAAATGTCACTCCAGTGCAGTGCTGACAAGGGATCTGTGTGATGTTAATCCAGGTTGCAAGGTGACGGGTGTTCTTACCAAACTCACTCGCGGGCACATGCGCACCCCTGCACCGACCACTTCACAAAGCAGCTGAGGCCAAAATACACATACAGACTGGCTCATTCTCCTTCAAAATGTGTTCCAGAGAAACAATAAGAGGACAAAGAAAGTACGATTTAAGTAAACAGTAGAATTCCTGTTCTCATTTTATGCAGAAGGAATCGGGTGTGCACTCTTTTTTTTTTTGTAAGTGCTGGGAATCAGCACCTGTTTCCAAAAACTTCACCACAGAAGAATGGAAAAATACCAAGTCAACTTCAAATCAGATAAGTAAATGAATAGAACCAGTTCCTGGCCATAGGGATATTTGAAATCTCAGTCTTCACAGATCTCAGTATCTAAGTAAGCCCCAGAATTTGGGTTTATTGGTATAAATTCAGAGGATAATCTTACCTTCTTTAGTTCACCATTTACAATGGTTTACCTTTCAGAAATTTGAGGTAAGAAAAATATAAGAAACGTAAATGTGAGAAAATGCAGATCTCATTGTCCCAAGAGAAATCCCTCTTTCTCACACACACATTCTTCTGCATTTTGTCTTTTCTGGTGGCTCAGGAAACCAGCATCTCCTAAGTCTGTTGATCTCTGCTCCATGCCCTGCATGGGTACTGATACCCTTCTGCTGTCCTGGCTCTGAAAACACACCACACTAATTCAGACCAAAATAATAAAATACTTTCATATTAGTACATCACAGCACATCACCAGCTCATGCTGAAGCACTGGCTCATAACATCTTTTAAAGAGATTCACAGGCTCAACAAAGAGAAGAATTTTCTCTCCGTTAATGAGTTCAGTAGTGGCTAAGTTTGTTACGAAGACTTTTAGATGATTTTGTAAATAGTGAGGCTTTAAAAGGAAAATGTCTACAAAGCTCTTCTAGATTCCATCCAACAAAGAGACTGTATCATTCATTTCAAAATGTTAATGTTTTTTGTCTCTTCGACTTCATTTTGGTCAAGCAATCCCATATAAGTCATCTCAGTGCAGCCATTATTTATAGCTAATAATCTCCTTTAGCTGCCAAACCGAAACTAGATCTCCTTCACTCTTGAGCTGAAAGCGCTTTTCTTTCTACAATGTGCTGGAAATGTGCCAATTTACCGGTTCCATTAACTTAATGAGGTCTGACAGCCTGCAGCAAATTTTCTCATAATCTCTCTTGGATTTAAATTTGGTGCTGCACAAACAACTGAGTATGACCAAGTAGTTGCTTTTTAACTCTATGTATTCTAAATAAAATTCTATACTCAGCTTAAATACAAAGCAGGCTTGGCTGGTTTTTTTGTTTTGTTTTGTTGGTTTTTTGGTTTTTTTTTTGTGGGCATTTTTTTATTCATGCAGGAATTACTAAACACACTGATAAAATTTTTAATCTTAACAATAACCTGAATGCTGTATTTGTGTTGATCTGTTAAACATCAGTATTAAAACTTCAAGTGCAAGTGATTTCAAGTGTAGTGCTGTTGGTGGTGAGAGAAGGATGGTATTTATTTATTTTTATAATACACCTGAATAGTTATATGAGCTGTGAGGTTATGTCATGATTTTCACAGACTAATAAATAATCACTCTTATAAGGTCAACAGTAGTTTTAATGCAAGGTTAATCCTTAGCTTCTGTTTCCTAATACTTCCAATGATTACTGTTCTCTGAAGGCTGTAATATGTTACTAAATTCACAAGAAACGGAATTGCTTGGCAAATTAAATGGGACAAAAGTAAGGCTTTGCTTTCTCTTGCTTAAATTCTACTTTCCTACCAGTGACAGCCACATGCTGAAGGCAAAGCTGAAAATATGGTTAATTACCCATTGCAAGAACAGTGGAATTTTATTTGTATTTTCTAAGTCCATCGGGTTTCTCTAAATCTGGTAAACAACTTTAACAGCATGGCATTGTAATAGAAAATTGCTACATTGCACTTTGGAAGTGAGTTTGCAACAAAGGTTTGATCTGAATTTGGAATGGTCACTGATGGCTATTTCACTTCTCTGTATTAGTGCTTTGCACTGTGACATTTTCACTCTCTCAGCAGCATTTCCCAAGAAGCTGTAAATTTTGTCTTGGAGTGCTTTGGTCATTACAAGACCTCAGTACTTGGGGTAGGAAGTATATTGGAGAAATTCTAAATTTGAAAAGTAAAAATATGCTGTCCTGGACTGCCTCTTTATCTGGAGAGTCTCCTTGAAGGGGCTTTGTGTGTTTTGTATTTTATCACTGTATTTGTATTAACTTCACTCTATAAATATTATCAGGCTGAAAATTTGTACCTCAGCCCAGTCCACAGTCTCTTGGTTAACATCAAGTTCTGCAAAATTAATGTGTTAGTCTTCTGTTTAATATCTTTTTTCCTAAAACAGTCTTTTGGTGATCTGTTTCTGGTTTATGAGCAGGAAAAAACCTCTGGCCTCCTCATCCCTGTAGAGTCTTGCAAGGGTGTTTTACCTCACATGAGGTATTGCCCAGCGCACTCAGTGGAAGTGTTCGTATGTTCACAGCAGCATGGAATTGTCACTGCAAGATCTTTTTAGTTAAATTAGAGTATTTTTTGTTTCTGACTCCTGGACAGACTCATTCTCTTGTAAACATCAAGTTTTTGTGTCTGCAAACTCCATGGAAAATTTGAATGACTGTTCATGTTTAGGTAACAAAGGAGTCCAAATAAGTTGAAGTTAAAAATTCAATGTCCATGTATAATATTTTATGAAAAGAATACTAACATCTTACTCTTCATACTGGGAACCATTGGTTTAATGCTGAGAGCAGGGAAATCACCTTTTTTTACATGTCTGATTCCAACATACTGACAGGATGACCATCCACAAAACGTTTGAATTTTATGTTCCTCACCCTTCCCAGCAATTTCCCCCCTCCCCTCAGGCAAGATCTTTCTTGAGGCCCTGAATGTACTTGGTTAACCTTAATGTCAGAGTTTAAACACTATTGTATATTTTGTTGCTGTTGTGATGTCTTGTGCTTTCTCAGGCTAGTGCATTGCACAGTCTGGGGAAAAGGATATTTCAGGAGCGTGGAGGGAGGTTCAGGGGCTTTGTGTCCTGCTGAAGCATTGGGCAATCTTGTAGCAAGGCTGGATGTTTCTTGCTGTATTTCTGAAAATGTCCTGTCAAACTATTCATCAGTGAGCCTGGTGAGGCTGTGTTCCTGCCAGTGATGCTGTTTTTATAAAAATAGTCATTTTTAGGAAATGCATTCGTTTTTTGCACAGAATAGCAAATTTGAATGAAAGTCTATAAAATTGGGAAGCTAAGTTAAGAAGACTACATTAAAAACAAAAAAGTGAGAGACAGAATTGAAATGTGAAAAGAGTTGTTAATACTTAGGAGCTGTACAGAAATGTACCTAAACTCTTCTGTTTTAATACAGATTTTGTATTCTTCTTGTGTCACTGTGCCATAAATTAGTCACATAAATGTTGCAAGTCGTGGGTAGATTCTTGCTTGTTCTTTGTGACTTTATAAGCAGAGATACCCATATATTTTGATGTATACATATATGATCATAAACTGGGAAATAACCTGGCTTATGTTTGTGCACGTACGGTGTTTGCCTTGCACTTCAATTCATTGTGCTTGTAGGAAATGTTGGGCTAGAAAAATGTTAGTTCACTGGTATATACCTCCTCATTTTTTTTACTCATGTTCTTATTCTTGATTGGTACTTCTGAAAAAAAAAAAAAGAGGAATATGTTTAAATAATTTCGTGGGAGTCTTGAATTTTTGGCTTTGCCACAGGCTTCTTATGTAACCTTGGAAAAATTGTTTACTACACCATATTTTGATCGGGGTCTGGAAGAATGTGGTTCTGTGAGGCAAGAAAGTATTTGATTATGTTTTCTCAAATGAGAGATCTCCATAATAAATCTACTAAACAAGTCAGGCACAGCAACTTCTAATGACCCCTTAATTTGTAAGTAGTTTTTAATGAGATGAAATTGTCCTCACCAGCGGATCAGAGTATTTATAAGAAACTGCACTTTGACTTTTTAGAGACAACCTCAGCAGATGTTCAGGCAGCTGTCCAGGTGTCTAAAGATAATAGAAGAAATTCCAACTCAATGACATCAATAGCAAAACTTTTATTGACTTCAGCAGGCCAAGATTTACCCCATCACAGATCTGTGCTAACCCTTGTGAAAGGAGAGCTCTCCACAAATGGATGAAGATGAGAAGCAATTTTAAGGCACATCTTCTTGTATTATGTCGTCTCTGCCTTTTATGTTCTCTTGAAGAACTGGTGTGAATGCATATTTGAACATTTGCCTTTAGTAAATGTGTGTGAGAGATATACGTGTGTGAGAAAAACAAGCCATAAATGACATTTCCTTGACATTCTCTTGGTTCTTTTTCACTGACAGGTAATGATACATGTGATACTTCCTGAATATTGATTTGAGTGCTGTCAATGCCAGCATCTATGTTGTAATTTTTCATGTTTAAAGATAGATACCACGATGTTGGATAACTCCGCTCAGCTTCCAAGAACTATTCAATCTTCTCTACGCACATCTTTAAAATAAAAAAAATCATGACCATTTTAAATTGTTTGAAGTGTTGAGAAAACAGAGAGCACGTTCCTGTTGAATTCAGGGGGAAAAAAAAGTATTTTCAGGTCAAAAGTTCTCATGTTCAGTCCTCCTTGCCAATTATCTACTTAGGTGAGGGTAGATTACAAAAACTAAACAATTATATGTTATTACATAATCCGCATGTTTTTATTTAAGGCTGTCTTAGTAACCGAGTAACACACATGAGTAACGCATAATAGGGCAGATTTTTTATTCCCATGGACTCATACCAGTTACTTTAGCAATCTCACAAAAATTCTCTGAATTGCCACTGACTTGAAGAGGGTGCTTGGACTTCTGGGCCTTTGAGTTAGTTGCAGATCTGCATGTTTTAAAGTGGAAAAGAATCATGAATCTTAAATGCTGTATATAAAATCCTTGCAAAAATCAAAAAACTTGGAAGAGCCTAACCTCAGGGGGTACAGTATTTCCTCCATTTTGTATTCTATTTCTTTTTCTTTCCAACCAACTACTCTAATATCCTTCTTATTTGATAAAGAAGAGAACTAACTCTGTGGTTGAGTAGAAGCACTCCAATAATAAGTAAACAAATATATATTTATTCATATCCGCACAGGGGAAGAAATTAAAGCTATTTTTAATGTTAAAACAGTGAGGATTGTGCTATTGTTACTGATAAAACATTTTGTGGTGGGCTGATTAATGTGAAGCGAAGTAAGATTGCATTTTTTATCTAGAAGTTCATCTCTGAAATTCAAAATAATAAAAACCTTTCTTTTGGAAACCAGATAGGGGGGTTTAGCTTTATTAGATATAATTTGTAAGAAGTCAGTATGGTAAAGCACTATCCAGATATAGTTTGGACATAGCTTAATTTGTGATGCAACCATAACTATACAAGAAATAATTATTACTGCATTTGAGGATGAACTTTATAGCACTTTGCTTCAATAATTGTGAGTATTAGAATGAAAACAAGCTTTGGGACAGCTCTTTGTACTATAAAATACTGTCTGTAGCCAGTTAGCGCTTTATGTTATTGGATGTGAATCTTAAGCTGCAGGTACTGTTGAAATTCTGCTTTGCTGTTCACTAATATACATTGTAACTGCATTCACTTCAGCCCAGATTCAGGAAAACATTCTGATGTGAAGAATCATTTAGGATTTCATTTGGCTTTTATTTTAGACCTGACTGCAAACAAATAATTGTTATAGCTTGGTACCAGTGTGTCTCTGGAAAGCAGCAGCTACAGGTGTCAATACAGGCTGGTGTCTAGGATAAAACATTTCAGGACCTTCCATACCTCTGGGGAAAAAAAGGAACTGTTTTAAAAAAAAAATCAGAAATTCAATTTAGTCACCTAATTATGCAAATATAAATAATTTTTATTTGTTGTTGCTCTGTTTTGTCTGGTTTGTGTATGTTTACACACAGACAACACATGTAAATACTGTTCAAAAGAGGATTATATTTAAACTTAGGAAGTATTCTTAGGTGTATTTATACTTGCATTTAAACATAGGCAGAGGCCATTGGTTACAGTGCAAGTAATATCAATTTGATAAGCTGCTCTAGAGATCAATGTCATCTTAGTCTTCTCAATAAAATAGCAGTGGATAAACATTCAGAGAATTGAGCAAAACGTGCCTCATGTGGAGGCTCTCAGACTCATCTCAATCTCCTGGGTTTTCAAACTGGGCCATGAAAGTCTTGAGGGAAAAGATTTTGAGCTTTTTTTGTTGTTTTGTTTTGTTTTTTGCTTGTTTGTTTGTTTTTTCCTGCTTCCAGTTCAGACTGGAAATTCTGCAGAAGTGTTCCTTATTGTGACATTTTATCATTGGTGCTTTGTATCTTGACTTGCAAACAGAAATAATCAGTGTGAAGATATTAAAGCCTTTTTAAATGTAAAATTCCAAGAGTTTTCTGAAGACCAAACCATTTGTTTCTGGATTGGTCTGAGATTAAATGAAATGATTTCTGGTTCAATTGAAGGCCAGACTTTTATTGGTATAAGGCAATTCTGAGATAGATGAGTAATTGGTAGGGTTTGCCTAAGTGCTTTTAGTTGTCTGTTTGCATCTTTAGGAATTTATTTAGTATGTTTTTAAAAACCCCAGTGCTACTAAGAAGTGCCAGAGGCTGAAATTCTCAGTTACGTGCAAAAAGCACATTTGCCTTGCGTGTTAAGCTCTGCTGTTCTTAAGAAATGTAACTTTTCATAGGCTGTAACTTCTCCTAGGTCATAACTTTTCCTAGGTCTTTCACTGTCGTTGCTAGAGGGGTAAATTGCCCATGGGATGAGCTGCAGTCACAGCTCCAGACCTCCTTCCCAACAGGCATCAGCCCAAGTCATCAGTGAGTTCCTGACCCCTGGAAGGCACAGCAGAGTCTCCGTGTCCTGCAGTCATCAGGCATGTTCTGCCCACAAGGAGCTGGCTGTGCCTGGCTCAGCATTTTTGCATAAACCAGCAAACAAGCACAGATTTTTAAGAGCTTCCCATTACAGCACTCCAGGATGGAGTCTCTCTGGCTGTAGTCACTCAAACTTGTTTGCAATTTGTCTGGGTTTGGTTGAATTTTAAGCAATTTATCAGCTTGGTTTTCCTTGCATTCTGACCAGACTGTCATTTCATTTAAAACATGAATCAGGGAGTCATTTGGGCTGGAAAAGACCATTAAATTCATCAAGTTCAATCATTAACCCAACACTGCAGGTCCACCGTCCCATCAATGGTAAGAAAATATCCTGTCAACGATAAGAAAATAATAACAAGCAGTGAGTAATCAATGCATTTTATACTTGCTTGTGCAAAAGTGGTAAATCTATCCATTTCTTCCACAAAGCAAAACATCTGTACACTGATTGCTGACATTACAATTCAAAGTCTGGCTATAAATACCCCTGAACTTCCAAGTTTTTTTCCTGATCCAAATATCTTACACACAAAATCCTCCAAAGAAGGCTATATCTTTATAAGCCAAGCTACACTAAGAACCTGCAAAGAAAGAGAAAATAGACAACTGTATTAATTATTTGATTATCCTGTTAACCCACAACTTTTCATGGGATCAGACACTTCAAGGCCAAAAAGGGACTTGCAGCCCAATAAATACCAAGTTGTCACTACTTGTAACATATTTTAATGTGACATTTATTCTCATAACCTGGCAGTTGCTTACTACAGGATATTTAATAGGATTTTAAAGTGGCATTCAGGATACATGATTTGTTCGTCAGCACATTCCAGGAAAATCAATACTAACTCAGAAGTGCTGGGTGAAAAGGAAACTTTTATTTTCTTCTAGTGGATGTTCTTTCTTCTGTATTCTCAAAGCCTTGAAGAAGTTGAGTGCTAAAAATATGTAGGGGAAAAGAAAGGGGGGAAATCGTTCTCATAAGATTTTCAGAGAGGCATCACTGCAGTGTCTGTTGAAAGGCGCTTTGCCTTCTTATCAGCCTAAAATACCGCCTTGATTTTGATATTTTCAAAATCAGATTTTACTCCCTTTTTCTCCAGTTCTTGTTTGCAGTTTTCTTTCATAGGCATAAATTAATATGTATGTTAATTACTGTGTATGCTAGCTTATATAAATAGATATTTTTATGAAATAATCAGTCAGAAATGGAATAATGTATAGCCTTGTACTGCAGTGTATCTACAAAGTGCTTACTGGGAAGTGTTGATTAGGTTTGGTAAATTCTTCTTCTTTCAGAACAGCTCTGGTCTTGTAAAAGTTTGAAAGAACAAGTTTTTGCTTGGTTTTAAGGCATCTTTATCATTAGTTTAACACAGAAAGCATGGTTGCAAACACAATAGTTACATTGAAAACCTAATTTTACTGTTCCTCTTCAGCATTTTTACTCCTCGAGAGATGAGGGTTATATTCTCTGAATTGTGTTCAATTGTCAAGAAAAAAATGTCATGCTGCCAGAGAGTGAGGAGAATAGGAAAAGGCTCTGTTGCAGAATTGGTTGGTGAAAGGCAACAAGAAAGGAAATGTGGAAAGATGGTTAAATGATTATTGAGCGGTGGCACACAAAGTGAAGACAGCTCTGAGATTTGATGGCTGAAGTCACAGTAAGCTATGAAGGGCTGTGAAAATGGGTATAAAAAACTCATGACTGAACCGAGAGAGAGGAAGAACCCCAGGACAGATCCAGAAAACATAAAGTAGAATAAAGTAGAAGTGTAGGAAAGTCAGAGGAGAAGAGAGGGGCCAGGAGCTAGTGTGACGGAAGGTGACTGGGGAAGAGAGCTGGCTCACAGCGTTGTGGAGAGAAAAGAGGAGAGGAGAGCCTGATGCAGTGCTCTTCTAAGACTTTCAGGATTGCCTAGTTACATCAGTGGAGTTCTGATTTGAACCAGCTGAGGGTTTGGCTAACTCTCCCTGATTCTACCTCTTCTGTAGGAAAGACACTTGAGAGTGAGAGCTATGTGTGTGTCTATTTTACACACAGAAAAGGGAGATTCTAGCATTTCTAGAATAAATAATGCCCACCTAAAACTGGCCAGGATCAAGGCATTTCTGTTCCCTACACTGAGTATTACTGAGCTGATGCTCAGCCCTTACTGAGGAATTATTGCTTTGCAAAAATGTGTGTTGCAAAACTGTAATGTTACAAAGTAATCTGATATTTCTAACAAAGTAGTCAACTGTTAATCGTTCTGTACACATCATCACATATTTACACAATGAAATAGGAATATTAAGAAAAATATTTTTTTCTATGTAACAGAAATTAAATTGAAAGGTGCAGCTGGGCTTGTTAACAGTTTCTTAATTAAGAGGGGAAAAAGTAATTAAAACACATTCTGTTTTCCATATCTAACTTACCAGAGAATAAATCTAGTAAAAAAAAATACATCGTTGAGCTGTGCTTGTGCTTTGACGCCACAGAAAGAAACGGATTTCACATACCAAAGTAGTTAGTCCCAGCCAGTTTCTGTCTCCAGCATATCAGCTCATAAAATTCCCTGCCTTTTTGCGATAGTAATAACACAGTGTATTCTTTAACTATTAGATTGAACTGAACTCGGATGTTTCAGGTCAGATTTTCCACACAAAAGGCATGAACCTAATTAGTAAGTCTGTATCTAGAATCCTGTACAATATATACATTTGCTGTCTTAAATGCCTTTCTTGCATGTACAAATTTTCCAGGTTCCTACTGATCCCTTGGTGTGCTGAGCAAGTGTGCAGGTTCTGGCCTGTGTTCTCCCCTAGACTTCAAGGAGTCTCTCACGCACCTAGTCCTGCACCCACTGTGGCGAGGTGGGGGCTCCCAAGCAACTTCGTACATTTAGGCAGGAACTTTTGCACTGGATGTGCTTTCAAGGAGCACATTTGAAATAGATAATTCAGTAAATGTGACGCAGGTCTTATTTTTAGTGGCTTTCAAGATGCAAAGCATCTCTTTCTTCTTACAGAATTTGTACATCTGCTGGCATATGGAATAGGTCAGGTTATCACGGTAATTTAGATAATCTCATGAGATTTTTCAGAACTGTGTATCCGTCCCAACCTAGCTAGATGGGCTGATACACATACTTGGAAATCCCAGTGGTGTTTGTATACCACTATCATTATGGGTTCACAAGAGACAAGGATGAGATCTGGATCTGGGCATCTGCAGGAATAAAGTGAAGGAAGGGAAGGTCTACTTGAAACTGGACTTTAGCTTGAAAAAGCTTTAGTGATAAAAGGATGAAGGTGGAGCTGTTGGTGTTGTAATCTTTTCATTAACTATGTATTTGTGAAAAATCAGTCTTTGGTTTGAAATGGTTTAAAATAAAAGACATGACTATTCTGTTTTTGGAGATTTGCTAACACACAATTTGACATACCAAATACTGGTCATAAGACAGAATTGGGCTAGTGACATAATTTCTGTCTTACACTCTCTTTTTCCCCAAATCTTTCTTTGCAACTATAATTACATAAAAGAGTGTAGCCGTGGGTGATATGGCGACAGGGGCCCGGCAGCTCGAGGGCTGGCGGCGCTTGGCTGGGCTTCTCAGCGGCTGGCTCCCAGGCAGGCAGGTCTGAGCCCCAGAGGGGCGTGAGACCACATTCCCGCAGTTGGTGGAGAGAGTCCGGAGGACAAAAGAGCAGGGAGGGCGTTGCTGTACAACTCCGCTTTATTGAGGCAGAGGGCAGGGGTGGTGGTCGTGGCGAAGGATACAGCAAAACGGCCCCGAGGGGTGCGGGTACCTGGCCTTTAAGGTATACTGGTGACCAATAGGGGGATGGCAAGGGAGACGGACAACCCGGTGGCTAACAAATTACGGTAAGGTGGACGGGGGATGACAATAACAAATAGGGAAACAAACCAATGCTTGATATAAACCCACATAACCCTCTGGAAACCTGGGAGGGTTCCCGGAGATTGATATTTCCTCGCAACACCCACAGGGCGGGGGAAGAGGGGAATTCTCCAGCAACAAGGGCTGGGCAACTCGGTGAACACCCCCCGTGGGAGGACTCAGACTTGAGTGTCACGCTCCCCTAGCCTGTCTAGATCTGGCGCTCTCCGGGAAGGGGTGGGACTTAAGGGACGTCCCTCCACAAAAGAGCTTTAGCAAGAGTTTTCAAAAGAGCTCAGATTTTTTCAGGTTGCCCCTCTCATTATTGTAGTACAAAATTCTAGCTATGACTGCATTTTTGGATGCTCCACAACATGCCCAGTGGCTAAGACTGAATTCTTCTTCATGTCGCATTTTTCTAATGTTCTCAGGTAGCTATTTCTTCAGTTGACAGAGATTCAGGTGCCCATTGTTGCCACTTTAGAGATGTTTATTTTCTATCTATTGCAACCTTTCCAATGACGTACAGAGATACCCTAGATTTTCATCAGGATACTTGGACAAATGTACCACTTCACTGAACTGCAGCCAATAAGTGGACAGAGCTTGAATTACCACAGGCAAATACTGTGTGTGCAGATGAGTGATCTTGCAGTAAGCTTAAAATTATTTCCCTCTTCTCCTGTCAACCATCCTGGGATGGTTGGTTTAGAGTTTTCACTAAAATATTACACTGGGTAGAGATTTAACATGACATACCATCATACTTTATTTCAATCCATGCCCATTTCTGGTTTTAATCACACCATTGTGTTATGTATGTGAGTGAATTTCTGGAAGTACTGAAACTCTGACTCTGACAAAGTGTAGGCTAATGCATCTTGGCAATGCTGATATTCCAGTCCATTCTTTTACACTGTGTTTTTTTTTTATTTTTCTTCTACACTGGATTTTTTTTGTTTTTTTATTTAAAGTAAAACAAAAATCAAGAAGGCTGTGTCTTAGGATTCATGTTGAAACAGGCTTTGCTGGGTTTGGTTTTTTTGTCCAGTCAGCCATAAGGGAGGCTAAACTGATCTAGAAATTATTGGGGATCTTACGAAACAATAAATAAACAATATGTCATCTTAATGCTCTTACATATTTTTGAAGAGAAATTATTGCTAATGTGTTAGTATTAGTTCTCCTATTGCCTGATTAAGGAGTTTATAACATTATGGTGAGATGACAGGCTGCTAGTTACTTCTTTCCCAGTGAAATATAGCCTGATATTCAAAACCAGGGGCCTGTGTTTGCCAGGTCTTGCTCTATAGGAGAGATCCTAATCTCAGTAAGATAAACTGCTTAAATAAAAGTCGATGAAAGAACAGTCCAGAGACTGGATTATGCTCTAACAGTTTTACAGTGCTTTGCTTTAGCACAATTCTGTGCTTGTGTCCTTAGGGAAGTCTAAACTATTCAGTGTTTACAGAATTGTTATTAATCTTGATTTTTGCCAAGTTAATTTCTGTTCAGTATTTGTATATCCATTTTTGTTTTGTACTGGGAAGGAATTATGGGGAAAGGGTTAAAATCATGCTTGCTCTTCATCTGTTTTAAATCCATAAATGTGAGCCCCTGTGCTGTTTCTAGGTTTCAGATTACATTCTGTGATTTATAGGGAAAGGCTGTTCTCCACAAGTTGAAATCCCATGTGTTTCTCCACCATTGTAAAATAACAAATCCTGGAGAATGCTTCCAGTTGCAAAAATTGCAGTTTTGAGCTACATTTGTAACTGCCTTTTTTCTCTGAAGTGATGGCTTTGACAAGGGAAGCGAAGTCCCCTTGTCCTAATGCCATCTTTCACCATTTGCCGTGCTTTTCGCTGCGGCTTGCACAAACCACAGCGAGACCCTCGTGTTTGCAGTCTTCTATCAGGCTTTTTTTGGAGGCTACACCCACTGAAAAGTGCAGCTGTGAGAAGACACACACATCACTGTGCACAAGTAATGTCCAGAGCCCCTGCAGAGATGGCAGGCCGTGAGCCAAGGAGACCTAACAGTGCATCAGCTCCCAGTCCCTTCTGCTGTCCCATGGTGGAAACAAGAGCAGAGTTTCGCTTCATGTTTTTCACTGGATTTCTGTGGCAGTTCGGTGGGGGTGTTTTGATACCATTTGATTTCAGAATACAGTGCTCAGAAAGAGCTTCACAGCAGCAACTTCCACCTTTTCCTTTTCATTACTGAGCATCAGGAGTATTTGCCAGTCACCTCTGTAATAAAAAACAGCATGGAAAATGTTAGGATTTCTGAAATAATAGCATCGTTGATTTTGATAACTATTTAAATATTGCTATTCACACCAATAGCCTTTTCCTTTCTGATATTTTTCCTGCTGTAATTCATGTCTCTGCAACAGGAGACAGGCTTCATTTTGTCAGTCACAACTGTTCAATCAGTGACTTTCATGTGTGTTGACCAGCCGAAATACTCTCTCAACTTTGCCTTGGTAGAGTAGTTGAAGATGTAAAGTTACTCTAACCTCTTGCCTGTGATTGGTTTTACAAATAAGAGACAATGTTTTTACATCTATTCACCATTATTTAAAATACACGAAAAGGGAACAAACTGAAGGGGGTTCTGGCTAAAGTCATTGTGTGAGGTTAAATAATGCAGTATTGCTTTGACCTTCCATGGATCCCCTATGAACTGCATCAGTAGTTGACCCAATGAAAGCTTATTTCTTTTGTCTCAAAACAAAAGGTTAAATGGGATGGCAGCAGTAGTACTACATGATGAGTCCTAATTAAGATGTGAGACACGGCATATATTAAATTAGCATGGGTTATGTGGAGTAGAAACAAATAATTGAGAACAGAAACAAATAGTTGAGAAATCTTAATGGGTTACATAATTTTGATGCTTTTACATCTCATACTCAGCATTAGATATTTTTGTGTACAGGTTGTATCTGGTGTAAATTCTGAGCAATGCAATTTAAGCCAAATAGAAAAGCCAAACTCAGCTTTGAGTGTGCAGGGGTCTTGTAGCTCCCTATAATGAGTACAGCAAAGAGCTACTGTGTAGTATGAGCAACTTCTTGAGCTAAATGAAGTAGCGTAACATCAGCCAGTTAAATATTCAAAGGTTATTGTAAGTTTAATAGGCAAACAATAGAGAGGCAAGTAGCCAGAGGAAATATGGTTATTTCTTCCTAGTGCCTCTGAGTGTAGCCCTGCATTTCCTTGTATAATTCAGAGCTATAAATGACAAGCTCTGCAAAAAAATATATTATTTTTAATCTGAAAATATTGCTTTTAACCAGAGGATGCAAAATAATAATATCCATGGCTTCCTGTGTGCATGGAACAAAAAGCTCTGTTGTGTTCTGAATTCAGCTTCTTTAGAAAAGGAGTTTTATGTGTCAGACTGTGTCTGTAAGGGTGCTGTACATTATTATTTACTTATCTGTGATTTCATTTTTGTCTCACTACTTTCAAATTACTTGGCCTTGAAACCGTGTGAAAAACCAACAGCCTTCTAACTCAGTAAAGATGCAGAGAGGGAAGAGCTGACTAAAGGTTCACTGTAATTTGATGTGGGTATCAGTATCAATTAGTATTTGATAATGACATCACCAAAGTTGGGAAACAATAATCAATTCTGACAAAATGGGAACTGGCTTGTATATTTTTCCTGCGTTGTTTATGTGTTTTTTCAGTCCCTTCCGAAGATAATTTTGTCTTCCTATTATTTTCCCATGTCCTTTGTGCAGCTCTTCATGTCCTGGTAACAGGAATAAGTCAGAATGGAATTGTGAAAATATATAGCAGAAGCAATTTAAGATGTACAAGAAATCTCATGCTCATGTCCATACAGACTATCCTTGTAACAGTTATGCTCTTAGCATCACTGTGGGCAGAGCACAAAGGAAATCTCTGTCGCTACATCTGTTTGCCCCAGCATGCCATTAGTTCTGAAAACCTACGCCTGATCTTCGTTCTAGCTACATCAATTTGTCTTGGTTCTAGACATACAGTGTGTTGGGCCATTTCCCCCAGGGAAAGCTGAACAAATTTAAGTGTGACGTTCCGAAATCCCATGCTGTTTAGCTATTCTGGATCCTCTTAGGTTTAGTTGGAAACCACTTTTTGTTTGTTTTTGTTTAAAACATCAAAATCCCCCCAAAGATGTTATTTTTAAAATTTGTCCTTTTTTGTATGTCTGTTAAAAATCCGCAAGCAAAATCAAGCTAAGTCAGACTATCTGTAGAGAAAAGAGTATTGCTATAACTGCATGAAAGGATTTCTCAGTTAAACCCATGACTTTTGGGAAGGGAGACATGAAAGCTGCTGTAAGATGAAATACAAATCCTTTAAAAGATGACTGTGGTTTTAAAATTACATATTTTAAATTAAAAAAAAAAAGACCAAGCATATATAGTTGGGAAATTACATAATGGGGGCGGAAGAGTACAAATGTTAATTCAACTTAAGCTAACTCCCCATGGGCTAATGTTCGCAATTAGTAAATAATCAAATTGTTTACTGGCTGAAGGGTAACCAAAAGCCTGAATTTGACATTACTCTTGCAGGGCAATTTTTTAATTTAGAATCACTGATACTCCTATGGAAGTCAGCCCCTACATTCCTCTTTGTTGGGAACAGAAATCACATTATGAGACATGCATTTAAGTAAAAGAAACTTTCATTTTTTAAAATTAAACCCTTATAACATACTATTCTATAGAAGTTATTCATCAAGTGTCTTCATAGAAATAATCAGCTATTGTTGTTAAATTATTCCGTGCTTAGATGAACAAATTCATTTGATGAAATCTTACCTCTTCATAACTAGTTTACAAGCATGAACAGGAGTTCAGCAGGCACAGATCTTTCATAAACAGACTGTTTGCCAGTAATTACTAAAATGCCTTTGAACACTAAGCAAAGAAATTTTTAAAATCTATCTTACCTGTTATTCGTGATTCTTCTTGTTCTATGTGTATCTGTTATTTCTGTGTTTGTATTGCATTTAAACCCATGAAGACCCTGGTGGTGAGGACCATGGAGTATAGATGAAGTAATTCAAATCTCATTTGTCACTAGTTTCTACCTTTGCTTACACTGTGAATGTTATGGGAGCCCTTATGTAAATTCTAGTACCTGAAGGGAGCCTAGAGGAAAGATGTAGACAGACTGCTTGCAAGGGCAAGGAGTGACAAAACAAGGGGAAATGGCCTCAAACTAAGCAAGCAGGTTTAGATTAGGTATAAGGAACAAATTCTTTACTGTGAGGTTGGTGAGACACTGGCACAGGTTGCCCAGGGAGGTTGTTGATGCCCCATCCCTGGCAGTGTTCAAGGCCAGGTTGGATGGGGCTCTGAGCAGCCTGGTCTAGTGGGAGGTGTTCCTGTCTACAGCACGGGGTTGGAATGAGATGATCTTTAAGGTCCCTTACAACTCAAACCGTTCTGTGATTCTATGTAAACTAAGCCCATTTAATTAAACTTCCGTTTTGTAACTGTGTTGCTCTTGAAATGTCATCATATTTTTCTAACGCTTCTGGGCAGCTTTTACAGGTTTATCCTTAAGATAGTTTTTGCGAATCATTTATGGGCCAGGCTATGTGTAGAGAGCCCCCAATAAACTTATCATAATGATGGCAAGCAGCAGTAGCCAAACAAGCAACAAATGAGAGGAGAAACTGGGTAGCTGACAATACTGGAAATTATCACTGATTCTGATTTTATCCCTGGCTATAGTGATCAGGAATTTCCTATTTCGGAATACACAGTGATATACCTAATCCCTTCCGCTTTTCGGCATCTAAAATGTTGTTCAGTGCAGAGAGATCCCCATCAGCTGGGAATGGGCAGGGAATGACAATAACCTTGAGCCACAGCAAATTCTATACCTAGACCGCCTGGAGGACTAAGGATGGAAGATTTCATTAGGCTTAAATGCTCTAATGAAATGGCTTAATGTAGTTACTCTGAATCTCATCCACCAGATTCTGTGACAAGGAATGTTTTTCAGTGCCTGAATGGAAAAAAATACTTCAGTTCGCATGCACAACATATGATTAAAAACTGATGCATTAAAGATAAAGTTCAAATCTAAATAATGATTAGTGCCAAAAACTTCAGGCTAACCAACTTCAGTCTTCTTTCTTGATACTTTACCCTGTCCCAAGTCAGAAATTTAAGATGACTGCAGAGAATTTAAATAGGTTTTAAAAACTGAGCTTGACTTCAAATCAGTGTTAGGTTTACTGAGAAATGGGCATTTTGTAAAAGATATTATAAATCTGCGGCTCTCTCCAACTGAGATTTTGTTCTTGTTAAACTCATTCTGAATAGACAGCGTTGACCTTTTAGCTCCGATAATATCAGCGCCCGTGTTCATTGGGAGGTCTGTGCCAGACATTACAGTCCTGATAATGAAATGTTCTGCACATGAACAAAAAGGCAAGTGTTATAAATAGGAAATTAGCACCACCTTTCCTCTGCCCTGTTGCTTTAATATTTCTGTTAACACTAAACCAATATGTAGAACACCTTCCTGAGATGAAAAGGGGGACAAACTTCTAATGGAATTACTAGGGGTTTGATGTAAAATTTAGCAGCTTTGTAAGAACAATCAATATTTGTAATTAATAATTGCTTTTCTTTTCTTGCTCCTTATTGAAATAACTCTATTTCAGAATGGGGATTAATCTTGTAAAACTTAATTTTAAAAAACTTTTTATTTTTCTTGAATCATAGAGCAACTGAACCATGCACCTACTTACTTCCTTTTTCATAAAGCCACACAGTTTTTGCAACCAAAAGTTTTAGCCTTTGTCCGGAGCACTGTTCTGGGGTGGCCCTGCAGGTCCCCTGGCAGGGAGGGGGAGGTGGATGCTGGCTCAACAGTGACATTCGCTGTGGCTGTCAGTGAGTGTGGGACTGGGGAATGAGCCACAGCTTTGGAAACCTGCTAAGGTTTTGGCTGATTGTGTTAGGAAAAATGAACAATGCGTCGTCAAATGTACAAAAGTCTGAATTGCAACAGTTCAGAGCGTTTATAAATGTGTAACAACTTTCCAACCAAATGGGAATGTCTGTTGAATTACATGAAGTACTTCATCATGCTTGTTTTCCAAATTAAGTAAAATTTCAGTTCAGATTTCTGATGGACTGATGAAGAGATCAGGTTTCCTCCAAGTGACTGTCTGTAGGTTAAGTATCTCAACAACTAAAGGAGGCAGGAAAAACTAAGGATTTCCAGTCATTTAATTCTGCCAGGCTTTCTTTTTTAATGTGGGTGCTCAATCCAGTGTATTTTGTTGCCAGGTTTTTTTGATCCTCATTTCTGCTGCTCACAATCCTGCATCCACAACAGGTTGTTTTTCAGCGCATGTATAAAGCAGACCTAGTTTATGCCTGCAAATAATGTAGGTTTGTATGAATCTGTTGGCCCTGTTACAATTACAGTGGTCTTCTCTTGTTGAATTGTTACATCCTTCTTCATCCTTCTGGATTCCCAAGGGTTATAACAATGTTGTAGATTCCTTGGTGGCTTCAGGACCTAATTTTGTGAGTTTAAGTCCATGAGAAATGTTACATAGCACATGCTGTATTCAAGGTGATCTTGATGTCCTGCTCATATGGAGAAAGAAAATTACTGGTAGCCAGTGAAAGCTATTGGCAGTTTTTCTTCAGAAAGGTGCAGACTGAGATGTTGTCCACTATTGGAAATAGTAATCTTTAGCTTGATTTTAAGGGCATACTGTGTTTATTACTTTTTAAGGTAAAGTGCTGCTTGTTATTGGAATTAGTCAGTGTTTGGCAAGTTGTCAGCAATAATATCAGTGGGCATGGTGATGATGAGGCTCAAAGCCTGATGAACGCTCAGGAGAGGAAAGAGCTTTGTTGCCAAAAGGACAAAAGCCATGCCTGCTGCCCCTGTCGCTAATGCACTTATCCAACAAGTTTTCTCCCAAAGTCAGGCAAAACTAAACATCTGAAAACGAGGCATTGCAATTGCAGGACAGCTTAGCTCACATAGCTACACTGAAGCAGGTGGGCTCTCTCTCCCCCTGGTCTCTAAAAACCCCTTCCGTGCTGCCATCGGAGACTGCACTGCACAGCAGTGCTTCTCCAGAGGGAGTCTCATGCCGGCTCTGGGCATGGACACAGCAGGAAGGTGAGGTGCTGCGCTCTGGCAGCACTTGCAGGTGAGGTCATTTCCAGCCACACTCCTAAAAAAAATAAGAGTATTCACAGAAGTGAGGGTGGTAATGTATTGAATGGCTATCTGACATCTAAGCATGCTCCATGCGCCCAGATGTTGCAGAGAGCCCTTCTGTAACCAAAATTCAGAGATGTCACAAGTGGGTGAACAAACAAATATCACCAGTTAATGGTTAAGCTCTCAATTTACTAAAGCATTTGTTACCAGTTTGCCAAAGAGATCAAACAGCCATGAATCATAACCTTGGCTACTAATTAAATCTTTTATTCCCTTCTCTCATTGCAGAAGCATTTAATCTTGGGGAATCAGGACAGCCTGTTGTGCAGAGTTACATTTTACAGCATAAGCAGAAACAAGCTTACTGTAAGGCTTCCTACTGGAGCTGGAAATGGGAAGGATTAAAATGAGAATATTAACTTTCCCTCCTGGCATGGTAGTTCATGTTAATGCTGAAAAATGATTGATGGTGAATAACTGCATTGGAAAAATCTTTTTGGTGGTGTAGTTTTGTTATTTCACTGAATGGCGAATATAATTTTTACTATCCACATGCCTTGCTTATTGATGAGAGTTGTCCTCTAGATAGAAAATGAGGGATTTGGTGTGCTCCACTGGTGAGTGACTGTCCCAAAGAAAAATATTTTACTCAGAAATAATGGACTGTGAAGAACACCCCAGAGGAAATGAGGCATAAACCAAAATACTACAAGTAGTTTTATGGCAATTCAAATATATTTCTGTTTGTCAAAAGATGTTTTTTTGTGCTTTTATGTATAGGATGTATGGCTGAATGATATCATACCTTTGATATTTACTGAAAAATTAAACAGTGTTTACCTTTTTGGCTCCCATCTCTGTGAAGCAGAACTTAAAAGCCCAAACACTTTGTTTCCTTTGGGATTAGGGGAAGTCATCCAAGTCCCTAGCAGCAGAATGATGCAGCACAGGGGTACCATGAACTAGCATTAGGCTAACTCTGTCCACTGGGAATTGATCCAAGCCCACAGCCATCCACATTAGGAGTAGCACATTTCCATTTTTATAACGTGAACCATGATGTTGCAGTCAGCTCTGTGGGAGCAGGGGCCTGGAGTCAGTGTCTGTCAGACACCTCAGTAAGCTGTTCACAGGGAAAAGCCTCCCTAGGCAGATCCAACTGTTAAAGTACAGCCAATTTATATAAAATTTATATAACCTAGGGATGGCCATCTGTAGATCTTTGGTGTAAAGCTGTATCTCACTAGCTTGAAAAGCAATGTATTTAATGCTGTTTCTGGAGAAAGTAATCTTTTCAGTCATTGCTAAATCTGAACAATTTCTATAAAAGAAAGAACCCACCTGAAAGGCAATAGAAATAGGAAATGATGGATTTTTTTGGTTCTGATTTTGGCTTTGCAGGAAGCCATTTTCCTACTAAAAAGTGTGAGCTTTCAGAAGGGGAACACCCCAGCTACACCTATTTAAAGGACAAATATCTGCCATTTGCACATGCATAACTTTTGTTTGCTGGGGGAGATTTGTCCTGAGAAAACACCTGACTACTCACTAAAATTCCAGGTTGTAATTAGCTGAAGAGGCTTGGGTGATACGAGGCTATATCATCACAAAGACCCGATCTTTTACAAACTTTTACCGAACTTAAATATGACTTATCCCTCCCTTAGTATGAATGCTGTCAGGTTCAGTACGGACAGAAAGTACTACAAGGTGACATCTCAGTATGCCGGTCCATCAGTACTATTAATAATAATTTTATAAAGATAAAACACCTGGAATATCTAACTCTGCTTTTACCGCTGCTCCCCAAAGCTGTCACTAGAAGTCTGTTTGGGATGAGAGTTAGAAATGCTAGATGTTCATGCAGTTAAAAAGGAAATAAAGATGGTGCTGTAATGTCATTCAAGTGCATCTTGGTAACAGTAATAGAATGAGCAATCTGAATCATTGGCTTAATGTTTGATATTATATTTTAATGTTAAGAAGGAAAAAACATCATTTTTTCAAGCTTTGAAAAATTTGAAATGACTGTTGGTCTTAAGGCACTGTTTGAAAAATAAGGCCAGATACTATGAAAATCTGTTATTTAAAAGTGCAATGAGCAAACTATTTTCTTTTTATTGTTTTCAGATCATATGCATATGCACAAAAAGGGGGATACCTTTTTTAAAGACCGGTCAGATTATTTTGTCATTAAATAAAGTTTCAGTTCAGTTTCGGCCTATATGTCTATGTAGATGTTATGTCCAGCTACCACAAGATCATCTGGATTGTATAGCAGTCAACAAATCAAAAATCTTTCACGTGTTTTTTTTTTTAAATAATTCTTTGGAAAATAATAATTCATGTAAGTGGAGAAACATGTTGTACAGAAATTGTGGGGTGAACACCACAAAAAACCCAAACAAACAAAAAAACCCTAAAAATTGGATTTCTGGACTGACTGTCTAAAAGCTGTTCATGGCTGGATATGCAGGAACTTGAGAGTTTGGGGGTTTTTTGTGGAAGTGAAACTGGAAGGCATATGCATGGAGGTTTGCTTAGACACAGGAGGAGATTATGTGGACACCTCTTTTAGCTGTGAAATGTGTGCAAACCCAGCATGGGTCAGATAAAACCCTGGATTTTCATAGCCTATTTGAAAGGTGAAGAAGGTCAGCAGGATGGTGTGTTGTGCTCCCAGTTCCTTACACTGCAGATTTACATGTTGGTGAAGGATTTTCTGCAGACTGTTGTATTTACTGTCTGGAAGGAGATGCATTTTCCCCCTCTCACCCACCTTGTTTTTCCCACAGGCTGCGGGAACACCACCGCGCTGCAATCAAGGTGATTCGGAGGATGCAGTATTTCGTGGCAAAAAAAAAGTTCCAGGTGAGCTGTAAATACAGTGCTCCTTTTCTAAATAAACCCTTTTATTCTCCTGATCCATTGTTTCTTTTAGAAACTTAAGAGAGACTAACACAATTCATTTCAGTAATGGTGAGCTACACCCACTATTCTCTCCCTCCTTCAATGGGGTGGTTGTTTCGTGGCAGGTTACTCAACTGTGGATGCACTGGAAATAGGCTAAACTCCTGAAATGCAGTCTGAATTAAAATGTTATTTTCTGCTAATGGACTTGACCCTTAGCCCTCTGTTATCGCTGTCTCTTTCTGGCAGTGCAAACATTCTCGTATGTCTCCATTAATTCTGAGTTGTATGCTGCTTTCATGCCGAGTCAGTGGGATTAGCGATTAAAATACTACCTCAGCCTTGTTTCTGTCCCTTACTCAGTGATAATGAAGTCCTGATAAGGAACCGAGGTGGAAATCTGTTAGTCTATTGGAAGGTTTCTCATTTCTTTTCCATTCTCCCTTCTGCATAGTAGGAGACCTCCGTCCCAGCTTGTGAGACATCGATTCTCTTTCCTCCTCTGACCCTCACTGACACATTTCCCGTGTGCCACTCCACTTGCTGTGGTCTTGTGATGCCATAAGCATTTAACAGTAGCTAATTAACCTTGTTACCTGCTCTGAATAAAAAATTCTGACTGCAAACTTTCTAAAAATCAATTTCATTAATCTAGTAAAAACACATGTCAACAGCCTTCACCTTGATTTAAACCAGGTGAATGTATATATAGGTAATATATATATTCCTTTACTTAAAATTAATTAATAAGGGGTAATCTCCAAAGAACAGTCTTCACAACTGGAAATGCAAAGGATGAGAGCGGCTTGACTGCCTACATCCATTTTCATACATGACCTTGCTACTACTGCTTACAATAGACCAGAGAGCTATCCCACCTTTAATCTAGACCCTCCAAAATGGGAGGGTGTCCTTCCTCCTTCAAATTTGAAGGCCACAAAATTTAAGATCAAAACAATGGCAATTGTTGACTAATAGTCCAATGTATCTGTAAGGCAATTTTGCTACTACTTCAAACCCATGATTCTGATTTCCTAGTAAAGTTTAGAAGCACTGCCTGAATTCTTTAGCAATTTTCTGCTTTGAATATTTTCATTTTTACTAAAATATATGGGCTAATTTATGGCTAAGGTTACCTGAGCTTTTCAGAAAATTGCTTTAGTTATGTATGATGTATTCAGATTCTCACCATTTAGGCTGAAATCTCCCATGTCCAGAGTTCTCTTGAAGGGAGTGCTTGTCTCAACAATGTCTCAACTACTTGAAAATAATATTTATAGTCATTTTGTTGAGAAGTTCCTTAGCACTTGCTGGTCAGCACTTGTAACTTGGCAAGGGACGTGGCCCATTCCAGTGATGTGTCTACTGCTGTTGTGTGAATAATTACCTAAATTTGGCCGTTTCCATTGAAATCTAATTTATTTTCATTCTAAAACTTGATTGTGATCCTTTGCTCTGTGGTAATTACTGAATCATTGCTCTCATAAATCTAGATCATAAAATATTTGCCGTGGTATTAACTAAACTGCTTAGTAACAAGAAATCCACACGTTGTATATCTACCTCCCAAGTGGTATTTGTCAGAAACAGATTTTGAAAATGCCTGAACACTGTGTGCAACATTATCCACCTGGCAAATAAACGAAACTCCCCTGCGGCAGATGATTTGATAGAAGCTGAAAAAGCATTTGACTGAATAGAATGGGACTATTCAGTTCATACTTAAAACTTGTTTGTGCTCAGTATCTCGCTTGCTAATCTGGCTTCTCAGTTGTACTCTCACTTTTGCATCTGCAAAAGGCCTGGTCCTGACCATCTACAAAATCCCTCGACAAGGCTGTCTCTCATCTGTCTTTAGCAGTCTTCCTTCTTCCTGAATGATCAATTTTAGCTGCTGCTAAAGAACTAAAAATGTCATTTGGCTGAAGTGTGACGGATCTCAACTCACTCATGTGTATGGGTGATACGCTGCTGTTTCTCCAGAAGCAGAATCTCCAGAAGGACCATAGGGAATATCTGATACTTCTCCTTCATTTCTGAATACAAGGTTATGATCAAGCTTAAAAACTTGGAGAGTACCAAAGGTACAGTTTTTCAAAGCAGACTTAATGGACAAAGTCACCTTGAAATTCAAGCCACAAAGTGCTCTTGAAAATCTCTTCTGTAATTAAGAGATAACCACTGTCATTATTCTTTCGTCAAAAATGTGTTGTAAATCTGTTCTGTTGTATGCACATAAAATAATCATAAGAAATTAAATTGTTTAAACATGTGCCAAGGAATGACTGTACCTTTCCTAATAAGCAGACTCGTGTAATATCTGAAATCAAGGTAAAGCAGAAAATGCATTTTTAAAATGTATCTTTCAGCATTTAAGAGGTCTGTACAGCTGTTTTCTGGTAGATACTTGCTTTCTAAGCTTTATGTTTATGTGAAATATATGTTCAAAAAAAAATTTAGAGACATTCAGATATTTTCTTCCAGTAACTATTGGAAAAAACCCACAACAAATCCACATCCAAATTTCATCTGAAGTCCATTGGACTATTCATGCTTAAAATTAGCTGGAACACTAAGGAAGGCCAGCACTTTAAAGGAGTATTTTTTAGAGATGCCTGTGAAGCTTTTGAGTAGGGCAGGATAGGAAGAAGGAGAGGAAGAGGAAAATTTTGCAAAATAGGTCCCAGCATGAACCCAGCATGGTTCTTAAACCATACCAGCTGTTTGCAGGACACACCTGTAGGCCTAAATTTGACTAGATATATTTTTTGAAGAGCTCAGTTAATAACAGGGGGTGATGGCATCACAAGGACAAAAGCCAGTTAGAAAGCAAAGCCTTCCTGTTTAAAAGTAAATAAATAAATAAAACAAATAAAGAAAAGCTAAACAGGGATACAAAGATTTTCAAGGATGTGAAAAGCAAGTCTTTGTGAAGTATCATTTCCTCTTTAAAAAGAAGGAGAGAAATTTAGGCTGTATTTCAAGGTCTAGGTTTAAATATAGTCCTTATGATGATGTCCATGTAAGAACTCAGCATAATATTATAAGGAATTAATACCTTTTTTATGGATGTGTTTATGTTCTCGTAAAATCTGTAGGACTGTTTCAAAATCTATACAAAAGATGACATTCAGCACAAGTCCTGTGCATCAGTTAAGGTGAATGACTTATGGCTAAGGAAGGATTTTGTAGATTATAGGAAAAGCAGGTTTAGAAATTAATGCTTTTCTAGGCTTTTTTCACCTTACCTACCAATAATGATCTTTATGTATTAGTTATAAAGCAGATGTTTTTGACGCAATCTAATCTTACAACTGAATTTCAGAAAGAAAGTCACCATATTCCGTTACCCCATTAGCTTGGTTCATGAGTAAATAACCTTTGTTTTCCTATTATGAAAGTTTCTAGAATTCTTAAAACTTGTGTACATGGATACAATGTGATATCCATCACAGATACAGAGACCAGGAATGTACCCTGATTTCGCATTTTCATTTTAAAACTTTTAAAATTTTCTTTCCATGTAAATTCTTCCAATTGAAACAATTCATTTCCTTCTAAAACAGGTTTTTAACTTGTGGAATGATTTTCACCATGGCAAATATTCTATACATAACATAATTTAGAAATACGATTTGCAGTTCTACTGATGACATAACTGTTGCCTGATTTGTTACAATTTCCCTGGAAAATCTTACATTTATAGTCTTGTACTTCATCATATTATGTGACTCATCTTAATTGTGTTTGTAATCTTTTCTAATCGCCATACTGGGCTGTACCAAACAATGTACTTCAGTGTCCTCTGCTTCACAGGGTGTTCTGCCCATTTTATTTTACTGTTACTTGGTTGCATTTTCCAGAAATTCCCCTTTCCTGGATTCCCCTCTCCCTTTCCCTGCCTCCCTGCCCTTGTAGTTACTAGGGAACAACAACAGCCACAGCTAATGGTGCACATTTAATATTTGGCATTGGCTTCTGTGCCTTTAACAGACTTTCATATATGATGGGGGAAATTTTAACTTAAGAAGAGTTTTGCCATGAGTTTTGGTTAATTAGCAGAACATAAGTAAAGAAGAGAAGCAGTTAAGGAAAGCTGTGGGACTGGCTTCTACTTTCAATGCTCATTTCTTACCTCCTGCAGGTTTTTTTGCTTTTTAAAAAATTACCATATGCTCAACATCGAGAGTATCTTCTCATGAAAGATCAGTTTTCAATATCAAGTAGTTACAGAAAAATCAGTACTGACTATTAAATAGCTGGTTGTACTCAGAAATTTAACTTCATTCATAAGTTCCATTTGCTCCAGGTTTTCAATTCTTGTTGTAAAGAGAAAGAAACAGCCCTGTAAATGAAAAACAGTCAGAGAAATGCCTACACTACTGTCAGACTCCTGTGTCACAGTATGAGGATGGCAGGAGAAAGCTCTGTATCTTTGTTCCTACTGAACAGCTTTTCTGAACCTGCAGTTTTCAAACTGGCAGATTTCTCTTTTGCTTATTTATAGTACAAAAAGAATCCAAGAAGTCTTTTTTTTATTAATATCACCATGTTTACATACTAGTCCATGGAAAGATTTATGGGTTTATGCCATCACTGAATTATATTTCTTTCTTTGTGGATGTTAGATATGATTTATATGTGTGTCAGCAGCTGGGATGCTTGGGAATTCTTCTGTGCTTCTTGGTTAGACTGAAGCAATTCCCATTCCTGCTTAGCCTTCCACTAGAGAGCATCTCATATTCCCCCCAGGCTTGCAGTTGACTTGGTGAATCTGGGAGACTGAAATATAATTTGCTTGATGAAGTGTTGTGATTTAAGTAATTATTCCTGAAATGTGGGTGCTACTTCCCAGGCAGGTGCAGGGCACCGCATGAAGGTGCCACAGCCTGTTTTCTATGTGGGATCCTGATTTCCTTTGTCTTAGAAAAAATAAAAAGGATTTATGGCATGGAATTGAGGAAAGCCTGAAGTTTGTGAAATAAAATAAAGCAGTGCAGAGACATCTGCTTTTCAAGTACAGGGGACAAAATACTTCTGAGACTTCAAAAGGGATCCAAATTCTGGTATCGGGGAAGCTACCTCTGAAAACTCTTTTCCTTGTTCTCCAAAGATGCAAGAAAGGAGAAGTTGTAACTTGGTGTTGCCAAGGTTTTTACTAAACCTTGAAAATTATCTGCAGAGTGTCTATAAACAGCATAACGAATGTGTTAGAAACCTTAGAATCATAGAATAGTTTGGATTGGGAGGGACCTTTAAAGGTCATCTGGTGCCCCATCCCCTGCCGTGAGCAAGGACATCTTCACCCAGTCAGGTCGGTCAGGGCCCCTCCCAGCCTGACCTTGAATGTTTCCAAGGATGGGGCATCCACAACTTTTCTGGGCAGCCCATTTAAGTGTCTCACCACCCTCACAGTAAAGAATTTCTTGCTAATATCTAATCTGAACCTGACCTCTTTCAGGTTGAAGCCATTCCCCCATGTCCTGTCACTGCAGGCCCTTGTAAAAAGTCTGTCCCCATCTTTCTTAAAAGCCCCTTCAGGTACTGAAAGGCCACAGCGAGGTCTCCTTGGAGCCTTCTCTTCTCCAGGTTGAACAACAGAACTCTCTCCACCTGTCTTTATAGCAGAGATGTTTCAGCCCTCTGATCATCTTTGTGGCCTCCTTTGGGCTTGTTTTAACAGGCCCACATCTTTCCTGTGTTGGGAACTCCAGTTCTGGCACTGATGGACTCTAGTTTATATTAATGATATCTTTAATTTGTTGCTGCCCTTCAGCATGTTCATTTACTTGCTTTCCAGTTAGTCTTTGTGTTTATAGGTTGATACTATTGCCTTTATTTTTAATACTACACAAAAGTTGTTTTATTAATAATAGGGCAGATTAAATCTCTCCCATATATGAGGTGCAAATTACAGACACAGGGCATTTCTTGCCAGTGTTTCCCAACAGTTTTGAAAGCTCAGCCTCTTTATTGTTCATGGCCAAGGAGGAACTGGAGTGTGCACGGACTTCTGAACAAAATGACAGATAAACTCTTTTTGGCTCCAAGTTCTTTTGAGCTCCAGTTGGGTGGATTATCTCTTGAAAAGCATATAGACCTGCAGTAACAAAAAGGGGATGACATAACAACTGTCAGGATTATTCCATCAAAAATGTGCAATCATGGCAACAATCCAAATAACTTACATGTTTACACAGTGTTAAAAGAACTTACTCTTTACTCTTAAAAAACAGCTACATTGCCACAGACCATTCCTCTATCCTCGTGACTCAAAGGTGTGGGTTTTGTCTCTTACTTTACAGCAAGCCAGAAAGCCCTATGATGTCCGAGATGTTATTGAGCAATATTCTCAGGGCCACCTCAACCTGATGGTGCGAATCAAGGAGCTACAGAGGAGGTACGTCAATGAAGCTCAGTCTTGGTATCTGTAAAGAGCAGCAAAGGGATGTTTGTAAATTAAGCAGGGATTGGGGCCCACAGATAAAAAACTGACAGGGTTAAATAAGCCATATTGGCAGGACTGTGTAAAATTAGGGAATATAAAATGGCATTTGCATGAAGTTTTCTTTTCACATGGGGAGGAAAAGGCAAAAAGGTTAAAAATCTGACAATTGGGGCTTTTATGTATTGCCTCAGTCCCCTCTAGCTTTGACTATAGACTGCAATCCCTGTGTGTTAGGAGCTCTGTTATACCTGGAGAGTGCAATACTGTCACCTGCTCTGGTAGAATTGCGCTTAAGAGCAAACTAAGGGCTGACAGATAGAAGTGACAAGAAAGTTGCAGAAGAACGAGGAAAAGAGGAAACAATGCTGATCACATGGAGAAGTGATGGGCATGGTAAAACTTTACAGTGGTTAAAGAAGCTGTGGAGCAATCTAAGTCTAATCTCATTTTGTTACTGTCTTTTTAATGTCAAGCTACTCTTTGCATAAATTTTTTGTTGTTTTGTTTATAGGTTAGACCAGTCCATAGGAAAGCCATCTCTTTTTATCTCTGTCTCAGGTAAGTTAATACAAAGGACGTGTCTAAAATTAATCTGATGAACATAGAATTAATGGAAAATACTTGTTAAAATACTTTCCATTTTATTGCCAAATTTTTAAACAGTGCCAACTGTTTGTACTCTGAAGATTAGGGCATTGGCAATAATATTTAGTCATCACCACCTTTAAATTAGGGTTGTTCTTATTTAAATACTTAGAGCATCTACTTTCAGTGAATTTTTAAAGATGTTGGCTCTGATGTCTCTGAGACTGCCCGTATTTTCAGTAAATTGGGGTGCTAAGATTACAGAGTTCCTATGGAATTGGTAATATTCGCATAGATCTTTGACAGCTTTGAAAAGAGACTGAAAAAGGAGCACAAAGGACTAAGTTTGTGACAAATCTGGCTAATGAAAACTCTGTTATGTAACTTGAAAACTCATCTTTCTATATGCTTTCGATTGGGGGAGAAAAGATAAAATGTTACCAAATGTGGTATTCAAGTTGGCTGTAGAGTCTTTTGAGTAGTGGAAGATTGTTTTTAAGTCAAAATTAAAACATGAACTAAATTGGGAACATTTTTGCTCTCCCTGGTTAAAGCATAAAACTAAGATTGAAAATGTCTTAAACTTAGGGCTATTAAAAGCCATGGCGTGGGCCAATGCTATAAAAAGAAACAGAAAACTACTTTTAAGGAATGGATCTATCAGCCTGGTAAAGGTGTTCAGTTACACAGCGTTGGTGGGCTAGTTAAACACACCCTGTTGTGGTTTGCTGCTATTTTGTTATACCACCATATATTAATTTGAAAATGTTTCTTGTTCCACAGAGAAAAGCAAAGATCGAGGAAATAACACTATTGGTGCCAGGCTGAACAGAGTGGAGGACAAGGTAAGCCTCAGTTCAACTGGCAGTGAATGAAGACATGGTTTGTGATCGAACAGTGCTTATTTCATGGGATGTGGAGGAAAATTCAGCTTAAAATAGAGTTGAATGCCTGGCTTTTCCAGGTGATGGAAGGTAATTTTTGTTGCAGATTGCATTTTTTGTTCTCACTTGTCATTTTACAGAATAAGGGAAAAACCCAGAATTTAATTGATTTCAGTCTCTTTTGGGAGTCACTTGGGGTTTTTTTATTTTTAATTGTATATATTACATATGTCTCAATGCTTTACTTCCTTCCTCCACAATAGATAAAAGGCTCTGGTCCTTTAATACCTCAGTATATTATGGTCCCTAAGATTTCACTTTGATCCTTGCTCTATTGTTTACATAAGTCCACCTACAATTCCTTAGAGTGGGAAATAGCAAACCTTGTTCCGTCCTGGTTTTCATTCCTTATGACAAATGGAGTTTCTCCTTCCAAGTGACATGAATCCAAAAAAATCAGACTTGTTCTATAATCACAAATTAACAGTTAAGTGCTTTGTAACCCTTTATTTCAGTGCTGGCTGTGCTTGGAAAAAATAGATGACAGGTACAGGCTGTGTCACTTTTTAAAAATAGGGGTTTTTAAAATGCTGGGATTTAGGAAAGAAAGGAAGAGTTAAGAAGAAGTGTTTGAATGTTTTACTGATCTTTTAGAGTGATTTGGTGAGGGAGTGAAAGGATTTCTTTACTTAAGAATTATTTCACTCATATATCTGAACTGTTCATTCGTTATTAAGACTGAAACTTTTTCCTGAGGAAAAGGACTTTCAGAGTGTTTTTTCCACTACTGGAAGTATGTGGTAACCTCATGAAGGTTTTCTTCTGATGAAACCTCCAGCAAATATTCTGCAAGCGAAAAGAGGTGTGAGCAATACATGTCAAGAGATACAAACCGAGCACCCTGATCTGTATTGATTCCCTTGTGAGATGCCCATTCCTTACACATTTCTTCTTAAATACTTTGATAAACTTGAATGATGGTACTCAGGACTGCACTGCAATCTACTGGAAATAATGGTGTTTTAAAGGAAACAAGTTTCTTTTGGTGTTTGGGGGGACACACAGGAAGAGTGAAGTAGAAGATAGGAAGGTAGAGGGCATTTAGCACAAAGAAGAATCACTGTGTAGTGCTCCCTCGCATCTGTGGTTAATATACATTCTTACACAAGGAAGCCGTTTCCAGAAAGTTTGGATTACATTTATTTATTTTCTCTCCATAATGTCAACTAAAAGTGTGGAACACTAGAAAACGTCTTGTGACTTGTGATAAAGAGCAATGACTTTCCAGGGTGGACAAATAATTCTTAAATGGCAGCTAAAGCAGCTTCTCAGTGCTATTTGTAAAATCTCCAGCGAGCCTGGGAAAGCCTTGGTGTTGTACTGGCTCGGAGATAAGCTGTTTGGGGGTTATTAATTACTCTTTTTTACATCCTTACAAATAAGTACACCGTGAATTTATAGTGACTGGGTTTTTATGTCTTGTAATGGGACTGTAAAACACTCGCTGTATAATTTTAGCATAGCTGGGTTAAATTTTAGCCCTGTTTTAAGTAACAGACCCTTCTTTCTTTGCAGTTGCATGAGGTCATCTGTGGTTTCAGAGCTGTATGTTATCTACCCTATACAGCTAGTCCTATCTGCAGGAATTTTATCTTAAAGTAGCTGAAAGGCTAAAAATAGAGAATTTCAGTTGGACTCAGCAAACAGTGGTTAACATAAAAACACACTGGCAATGCTAGAATCACATTTTTGCTGCAGCTGTAGATGGTGGCCTAAGCTAATTTTTTGGTATTTTTGCTCTCAGAGATTGGCCTTCTCTTTCTCATAAAGTACCATGGTGCTTTCAACATCCAGTTAAATCCTTCCTCAACTGAATACTGTATTAAGGATATCAGGTGGTTTTTAAGGTGACAAAATATTTTAAACAGTTTCATCCCATTTCGTTTTTGAATTAGTTTTCAATTTTGCTCTTCAGGAGGAGAGATTTTCAGTGCTGCAGGCTATTGTCAGCATCTAAAGACCTCTTGTGCATTTGAAAAATCTCCTGTAAGTCCGAGGAGGGACATGTACAGCCAGCAGTACAGAGGGGATGGCAACTAAAAGGGACATTTTAAAATAACACGCTTAAACAGCAGTGTATTGACAAGAATTGTTATCCTTTATGGCACAAATCTGGATTTTCAAGTATTGACGTCAGCAAAATGCTGTGTTTTCTTCTGTAAATTTAGGAGCATGCTCATTTAAGGGAGAGGCCTGTAGTTTGTTCATCTTGTGCACTGAGGGAAACTTTGACCTTGTGATATAGGCAGTTTGTGGTCACGAACCTAAAGATTGTTTCCTAACATCCAAAAGCCAGAGGGATGAATCACACTTGCAAGAACCTTCCTGCAGATTCCTTCCCGCTGAATATTGTAATTTTGGCAAGACACTGAAAAGGTGGTTTTGTGAATGTAACTGGAAACTGCACAGTCTGATAGGTCTTGGTGAAAAGAAGTCATGATCTAACATGAAATCCCGATCCGACACGTAACCATGGCATATTTTGACTTCGCGATTGCTCTCCGTTGCTTACAAAGCTGAGGGTGGCAAATGCTGTGCTCTCCTGAAGGAGTCTTGCTGTGGCTGGCTGCAGGGGGCTGCCCACAGCCCAATGATTCTCGCGACACCAGCCAGCCGTGGTCCATCCAGCGGGAATGCAACAGCAGGAGTGCCGCGCCCAGGCTGGGCTCACGCTCCCGCCGAGTGCCCATGGTCCAAGAGTGTGCCTTTAGGTACGGCAGGGAATGTTGTTGAGCAGGATTACAGCAGCAAATCAATTGATTTGCAGTGACCAGCCTGCTCTTTTTATCCTGAAACATCTGTGAGTGACTGCTCAGCCTACCCTCAAGGAACCTGGCCACAGCTGGCTTGCTACCAGGCTCAAAATCAAAAACAGTTTTTCCAGATGGGCTCAGCTGTGTGTGCACAGTGCCCTTCCTCCTCACACAGCGCTCTTCATCCTCGTGCCACAAGCGCTGCCTGCCAGGGGCTTGATGCTGGGTGTGCCCAGCAGCTCCGGCCAGGAGCGAGCCCACAGAGCACTTGGGAAATTCTGTGTCCTGCAGCTCCTGTTTTCTTTTCACTGCGCTAAATTTAGCTTGGCTATAAATGACTGCAATGCTGGCTTTTTAATTTTCACGTTAATCTGTTCTTTTTCAGCCTTTTGCCAGCCATTAATTTAGCTATAAGCTAAAGCAGTTTGCACTTTTCAGGTAATCAGCCAGGCTTGTTTTTTGGCTGCCCTAAGGAAATTCAGTCTTAAATACAGGCACTGCACAAAATCATCTAGAATATGCAGTGAAGGCTAAAAGTGGCCAGTCCCTGGACTCTCTCTGTTGTCCCTACAAACCAGACTGCCCCAGATATCTGTAGGTCCTGCCTGTGGACCTCCCAGAGTAAAATAACACAACCCAGATTTACAGAAAAACGTTAAAAGCCATTCTGAGCAGTAGTCATTATGCTCCCTTTCTGTTAGGTTATTTTAAAAATAGGACTCAAGCTTCTGCAATGATTTCAACACTTTAAAGTTTGCCTTTTAAAAACGTTTATAGCAATCCAAAGCAATTTTCTGTGCATCCCTTCTTATATACTCAGCATTGTTCCTGTATCTGAGATTAAGTATAGTATTAATATCAGGATTGCCAAGGTCATAACTAAAATCTTGTAATAGTCTTTTTCAGTTACATGAAGCATTAGGAGTTATGCCATCTGTTGCTAAATTTTAAATTGTAGAGGTTTAAATGGAGGTTTCTATTTGTACAGAAGGTGTGTGGTAGGGAGATGTGTGACACCTTTTAATGTGAATCAAACAGTTCTGCAAGACCATATTAATTCCAAGCATATAGACATTTTGCGTGCTTGCAGCTTAGAAGCTGAACCCTTGTATTCTAACTGGCACTAACCCAAAGAGCAGCACAGAGATCATTGCATTTTTTCAGATTTACGTGGAAAGCAGATAGCACGATTTTTAAGATCAATTAAAAACAGATCTGTCACATGAAGATATCTACCCTAAAATAGGTGCTGCTGTGCTTGTTGAGTTGACTAGTGGAAATCTGAACTGATCTTGGAAATCAAAGCTGTAAGGCAGAGTATTTCTCACAGGCCTTTTGAGTTCTGACTATACTGATTTGGTTTTCTGTCTTTCATGTACCGTGTCTTTGATTATTAAATGTATGGAGTTCAGTAAAATGGTAAGGATATGATAAATATTTGATAATTTTTTTTTCGGTGAGTGCTGACTCTGTAAATTCTAAAGAGAAATAAGTGCAAAGGCTTGTTTGAGGTGGCTTTCAAAAAGTGGTGAAGACTGTATGTTACAACATTTATATACATGGTATGACATTTTCTTCTAGCTAACTAATTTTCTGTGATTGTTTCACTGGAGCATTAATTTTATCCATACATGTGTTAGAAACCAGTTTGACTGGAGCCATGTTGAACTTCCAATGAGCAGAATGACCATTGATAAGTCTAGGTCCAGTTTCTGAGTTTGTTCTTGCTCTTTTCCGCTCTTGCTTTATAATCAACTAACAGTTGCCCATTGCAAAAGGTTTTGTATTTAATTTATTTATCTTGTTGATTTGCTTAAAAATATATTAACTTGACATATATATTGCAGAGGAATCTCACTGTGATGTTAATAAATCTGCTATTTCAGTGTATCATAAGGCAAATTGTAATCATGCCATTTCAAATAAGGAACTCTCAGTCCATCCAATGCAGAAAAGTTTAGGACATGCTGCAGTGATCATTAAATGTGATAGGTCTTTCCTTTGACCTAAGAAGCCAACATTTTAGTTTTCCCTCATCATAGTAGGCAGAAGCATTAGGCTTTATTAAAGTTGTATGCCTTTGGGAGGACTTCTTCTTTTGGTTGTTGTCACACAGTTTTGCTCAGCACCATGGATACATTGCTTTTATGACAGCATTTCTGTCATAAATGGAAATACAGGTCTGTATCAATTTATCATCTCATTATTTGATGCTCCATATTTGCAATCCTTTGAGTGCACATTAGGTAGTTTAACCTTTTACTTAGAAAAGTGTTGTCTCATCTACATCTTCCTGAGTTCAAAAATACCAAGTTTCATGTTGACAGCTTGTTCACCTGAAAGAATTCTTCATGTGCGGCCAGTTTTCCGATTTCATGTGAAACAACTGTATTATATAACATAGGATCAAACCTTGGTGGGTTTTTTCCTCTATTTTTAATGGCATTCCGTAGCCTGGGAACAGTTATCGTGCTTCCTAGGGTCGCATAGCAATTAGTGCAAACTTCAAAAATGCCCGTGACTGATGACACCCTTGTTGCACATCAGTATGCAGTGGACAGGAACATTTTGGTTTTATTTTTAGTTGATTAGAAATGCTGAAATATTGCTGGTAAAAGACTGACAAACAACCCGACTTTGTGACCAGTGCTGTAAAGTGAGGTTAGAACCATCACTTGGAGAGATGGCTTCGGAAAGTGTCTGGCATGGAAATATTTAGCACTTTGCAGGCTAAACATGCACTGGGCATTTCAGGTGTTGAATTTTGACAGCTTCTGCAATAGGCGTGTGAGGATTTGCCTTCCAGATACTGAGAAACAGAACAAAAAGCTGAGGGTTTGGCTGGATATTTTAAAAGGTACATGAAATGAATAAAAATCAAAACAAACACCACCAAGCAGTTACTCATCTTGTATGTGGTTCTTGCAGTAATGCAGAAGTAATAACCTGGGGGATGTGGAGGAATATTGAGGCATATGGAAGATTAAGTATCCCTATTAATTTAATCCTTAGTCTTTTTCCAGATGCTGAAGTACAAGCATACGGAAGCAATTTCCGTGCTGAACTTTTGTGATGGAGGATGCCCATTTTCTATAAATTGGACTACAACTAAGCACATCCTTCAACAATCTGGGTCATTAGACAGCCTTACAGTTTTAATAGCTTTTCTCTCACCGATCTGATAATATTTCAGTAGATAAACAATGAAAAACTACAGATTTCTATTTCCAGTGTCCCATACTTCCCATCTTGCCAGTTAGAGTAAAATAAAATTATGAGGCATACACAGTAAAAAATGAAAACAAAAAATAATTACTTGTTGGATTCACTGCTGCCAGAAGCTTCAGTAGCTAGAATAGAAACAAACTGAGAGAGAGATTAGGCAAAGCCATGGAGAAAGGCTCACTTGAGGATTATTAAACAGGATGTCTGCATGTAAACTCCAGTTTAGCAAGTACTTTAAACAGTAGTCAGCGATGAGTTGGTAAAAAAAAAAAAAAGAAAAACCATGATTTTATGCATATGTACTTTCTTGCACTTTTTTTAAAAGACTCTACTACAAGCCTTGCCCTAGAAATAAGGTAACTGGGGCAGAGAAAGTTATGTCTTGTTCAATACACCCTTTTTATGCAAGGCTTTATACACAGCTGCTCGCTGCTGGATTTGGTCACCCACACAGCCTCATGGAATATGCCTTGGATCTGATCTGTTTACAAAGGCCCTGGAAGCAGCCCCCTGTGCCTGTCTAGAGGACAGCCAAGGGAGTGTTGGCAGAGCCAGATCTTAAAGACTGCAAGATCTTTGGAGTGGCTTTCCCTTGCATCCATTTGTTAGCACTCATTTTATCTGTTTGAGCATCATTAGATCCTCTTGCTGCACAAATGAAAACCAGTCGAGTTTTGCATAACTTTAGAAACAGTTTCATATAAACAGTGTTAAGTGCTGTCTATAACTTGTAGGATAGTTTCTAGGTGCAGTAGCTTAGGTATAGTTACCTGGCCTACAGAGCTTTGTTAGGAGTTGTTGTGGTGTTTTGTGGTCTGTTTCTGGAGTGTCAGACCTTGGATCACAGTAAATGGGATTATATTTATAAAAAACAACTAGTATTGAGCATAAATCCATAGATAGTGAGAATTCTGCAGCTCATTGGCTTATTTGCAGGAAATGAGAGTATACACTTCTTCAGCACCAAAAAATGCAGTTAAGCAAGACGAAATATGATCTTTATTCTCAAGACTGGCTGCAGGTAGTTCAAGCTAGCACACAGTGGCTATGCTAGTACTTAAAAGCAATGACTAATTAAGATCTGGTGACTCATTTCCGTGAGTTGTCTGTGATACTCCTCTACAGATTTTATGAAGAGTAAAAAGGAAAAAAAATGCTCCTAAAGAAAAGAATTCCTGTTTAAGTGAGTTGTGATAGATTTTATTGCAAATTTCTAGTGCTTCTGAATGCAGACAGCAGTTGGGAAGCATAAAGCTGAGAACAGGGCGTAAACCATTACAAATTCAAAGTATTACATATACATATACTTACATATATATATGTATATATATAATTCTTAACACTGGCAGTGGCTGTGTGTTTGTGATCTGCACAGATGTCTGGTTGCTTATTAAGAGCAGAAATCGCAGAGGACTTTTAGGTAACATGCAGTATATCCTATAAAATCTGGGAATTTGGGGAGGGGGGGAAATTGGAGGAATTAAATAATGCCTTACCAGTTAACAATCTTTTAAACAATCTTCAGATTAGTTGCTGGTTTGGGAATCTGCTGGTGGTGTTTATATTTGAGTAGGCATGCAAGTGGATGTAAGGTCTGCAAATGGGGATGACTCGATCTTTTATCAAACCACATAAAGCCTGTTTTGTCTGGCATTCAAAGATAAACCCAAGCAAGATTTGAAATGCAGCCTCCATCGCTCTTGTGCAGAGACTGTTTACATTTGATGTAGAGTGGAAATGCATGGTGCATATGCCGAGAGAGAATGTGGAACAGTTGTATGGACTAAATACCCTGTAGAGCTGATCAGAGAAAAAGGATTTAAGTGAACAACACGTGTGCACAGCATGCTACACAGAAGACTTTTATTTGTCTTTCTAATAGGTTAAAGGAAAAGAAATGACCATAAGATCATCAGATCATCTCTGCTTTTTTTTCTTTTTTTTTGGGGTGGGGGGGGAGTGGCATGGTGTTGCAGATGAGCAAAAAACCAAAAACTGGTCCAACATAAATGGCAAATTTTGGGTTTGATACATTAGGATGAGCCTTTACTGAAATTAGATGCATCAAAGTTGAAATTCTTCCTTGTCAAAGAAACAGTTTGGTATTTACTGAAATTAGATGCATCAAAGTTGAAATTGTTCCTTGTCAAAGATCTGTTTTTAGAGTGATCTCGCTGGAATTAAAATACTTTATTTTCATTTGCAGTCGAGTATCAGGGAGGAAAAGTGCATGGGGTTGAAAGGACTCTATTCAGGCTGCAGTCTTTTCAGGATTGGAATCTATTCAGCTCTTGGAAAAGATTCAGAGTAAAGGGAGGTATACTCCCTTTCTTGCACAATGTCCATACCTTCTGACACCCTATCTCCTCCTCCTTTTCCCCCACCCCTCCCCACCCTCAGCTAAAAATTGCAAACCAGAAATGGTCCAGGAAGAGAAACAGAAGTCTTCGCTGTCTGATTCCTACTTAGAGCTGCAGGAGTCAGAGGGAAGATAAGAATAAAAATAGGCAGTCTAAGAAAATAGATTATGAACACATGGTTCAAAATGTTATCTCCCACTCCTAGAGCTCAGGAAACCAATATGGCAAATAGAGTTTCCTCAAATTCTTCTCTGCTCCTGCATCCTACCCATTGGGGTTGTCACGAAACTACAATTCACCTTTCAACAAGAAAATTAAGATTTGCATGATAAAAAAAAACCCTATAAAAATCTAGAACGAATATGATTCGAACAACCTTTTATGTGTTTTGAAAGTATCCCACTATTTCAGCAGTTAGCACAGGGCTGTGAACCCATGTAACAGGCTCTCATTCTGTCCCAAACTAACTGATGCTACACTTGGTGGCTGCATCCAGCAGCCCCACCTGGCATGGTGTGATTGACCTTGTATGCCATGGGCGTAACACTGAGATCGACTGGCTCCCTTTGGATGGACCTCTGTGGCAGCTTCATTTCCAGCATGGCATGAAAGCTCCTGCTCTGACAGGTTAAGCACACAAAATAGAGAAGGGAAGGGAGAAAGAAAAATATTGTTTCCCTCTTTTACAGCTAAGGCACAGGAAGTGACTTGCCTGAGGTATCACAGTGGCATCTGTGGCACAGCCAGGAATTCAACTTAAGCTGTGTCTGGGACTTAACCACAAATCAGCATTCCTTTTTGTTGTTGTGTTTAAACGCCCCTCTAGTTTTGAATAGTTACATTGGCCAGTGCAGGATTCAACATAATCATAGCCCATTAGTACTAAAACCATCCAGTACTTGAGAACAGTGTATATAAACACATAAGCCACACCAACCCAGCCAATATAAATGTGCTGGGACTATTTTAGACAGTGCATTTAAAATCATCTAGAAATTAATCTACTAACATGACTTTGTAGCCCAGGAACCTAAGGGTGGAGGGGACTGAACATGCTTACATTACAGAGAAACTGTCCTACATATAGATAATTATGGATGTAGTATTAAAATCTACACAAATTATATTAAATGCTGTGTTTTCACAGTCAAGCAGAGAGAAATATTCAAGTGAGTTCAAATATTCATGTAAGTTTCTATTTTAAAAGTCTTGGATCCAACACTGCTCGCCATTGACCCTTCTGTGACATCTGTTAGTCTTGGGTTTATTTCAATTTCTTTCTCTCTCTTTTTTAAACAGATGACTCCACTTAAATCAACACTTGGTTTCCATTAGACAGATAGAAGGTGATTCACTTAGTAACATGTGCATCTTTATCTAGTTAAGTCCTAATAGCCTTAATATATCAAGGAAGCTGCTGTGATTAACAGCACCAAAGGCTTTGTCAGACATTTCAGCTAATAAATACTGCCCTTTGTCCAGTCATAGAAAAAGAGTGAACAAATAGATAGTGTTTCCAAACTGAAAATGTGTACAGCCTTGTTAAGTATTCTAAAATTATCCCTATAAAAATATATGTTGACAATAGGCGTTACATCTACATCCCTCTCTCTGTTTGTATATGTCTGCCAATCCCAGTGTGCTTTGGCTCTTTGCCCTGCCTGGGCTGTCCTGTTTCTGCTTTATCATTTCACGATGCAGCCACCACTTGTATATGATTTTCCTCCTGCTCACTTGCACTTTGTGCAGATCCTTTTGACAGTTCTTTGTCTCTGGTTGTCATAGCTTGTCTGTCCCGGGGTAGTTGGATGTGTGAGCACAAGTTGTGCCACTCTAGTTAATGCTGGCAGCAGAGACATCTGACTTGGCCTGACTATCATGTAGGAAAATCCTGCCAAATGAGGCAGTCAAAACAAAAACCCCAAGAGTAAAATACATTCAAAATGTCAACTTGAATGGAGATGGGGTCCTTGCTTCATCATAGCTGACATTGTCTGGAAACTTTCCAGTTGTGCCACCAGTGATTGTGATTGCGCGCTGTAGTTGTCAGGGTACTGAGGGAAGCCTTTATTCTGCTACTCCCAAGCTTCTAACAGAGGAGTTTTACAGCAGAGCACCTTAGAAAAGAAATGGGCAAGGGGAAGTTTTGCTTCTTCTCAGAAAGCAACTGGCTGGGTCGCAGTCGCAGATGCTCTACCTCTGTGTTTGCTTCATGTTACATAAGGGAATTTTGGCCAAGCTTCGAGGTCAACCAACCCATCCCACAGAGATGTTGCAAACACCTCTCAGCAGAATTTTGGTATCAAAGTGAGCGGGGAGAAACACAGTGCCTTTTCACTGCTGCCAAAGAGCTGTGGTTTCTGCTATAGGCCAGAGTTCATACTCTTCTGGATAGCACAGTGCCCTGCAGGCACATTGGCCTGGGGCCCAGGGATGCATCTAGCAGAGTTTGGGTGGCACTGCAGCCACACGTGTGGGCGTGATGCTTTGCAGACATCCAGCTGTGTCGGGACGGAGCCTGGGCAGCGCTGGCCCTGCTGTCTTTGCAGCACACTTTGGGCTGTCACAGACTTGATGCAATGCTCACAACGAAGGGGTCATTCGGGGGCTGCTCTGAGGTAGTGGTTGGAAAGGCTGGTTTGGAATCCAAGCCTTCTGAATCTCTGTGCAGAGGAATTTGTGAATCTCACAGCAGCTAGAAAAAAAGTCAGGGAAAGTAACTTCCTTTGCGTAGAGAAAGGGGAGGAGGAGGAGGATCAGTTAGTGGTGCTACACTTGGGAATGAAAAAGACAGTAATTCCTACAAATAAAATCACCTTCCTTTTGTTTTGTGTGCACTGGCTGTACAATTTCAGAGAAAAATCAATTAAAGAACATCCTACCAGACCTGAAACAAAATGAGAACTATTTTTGTTGTTGGTTTGGAGTGAATTTTTTTGGTCATGAGTAGTTGTGGTAAATTAAGAGAGTCCAGCTTGATGCATACTCTTTTGTCCAAGTCCAAACAAATAGTTTCCTTTTTTCTCCTATTTTTGTGCCTCTTCAGTCTTGAGATGGCTGCCATAATAAAAACTGACCAAGTGCAGTGCATCAGTGATTTTGATGGCTACACCGTTGGCATCCTTTCTTTCCACTGCCAGTGGAAGGGCTGTAAGATGAGAGTAGGAAAGCAGCAGCCTTTAGAAGTATTTCTGTGTGGTATATCTGAAGGTATAATTAAATTAGGACACAAGCAAATTCATCCAAATCCATCAGTGACTGCTGCATTTTGATTATTATTCAAAGAGCTACATGTTAGAGGACTGTAAATTATACTGTGGAACAAAGCCCTAAAAACAACTGACCTAAATTTTGATGCAGTGAAATTCCCCTTCCTGAGAGAGGCTGATTAATAACTGTGAAACAAGTGAGTGTTAACCTCGTAAGTCCAGCAGAAAAACTTATGAAAAAATGAGTTGTTCTGTCTTCAGAGACACAAAGATATGCTCAGGGAGTTAAAGTCTTTAGGATCTATGGCCTCTTTGCAGTGCCGAAGCATCATGATGTAGTGGAATTAATCCAGCCCTCACTTGATAATAATTCAAGTTAATTTTACTCTCCAGCTGCCCTGTATTTCCCCCCAAGCTTTGACCTTGTATTGTAACCTTAAAAAGGCATCTCAACCACCTCAGCTCGAGCTCCTGAGTAAAGCCTGGGTTGCTCATCTAGGCTGAAAGCTCTCAGAGCTCCAGCCTTTTCATGTGTGTAGATGGGACTATCCTGATTTCCAGTGGTGCTGGGATTTTGGATATTATCAGTGACAAACAATGAAACTATTCCAGAGCAGAGGGTTTGTGAGTTATAGATGCCTAGGCTTCTAACCATAAACCCAATGTAAATACAGCAGTAATGAAACAGGTATTTTTAGGCTAGATAAATTACTAGCAGATAGCTAGGATAACTCTGAAAAACAGTAAAGAACTGCAGAAACTGTCATAGAAAAATGTGGATTTGTCCATTTTTGTAGCATGATTGTAGTGAGAGGGGGGAGGAAAGGAAATTGGTTACCAAGGTGAATTATTAGAGGTAAATTGGGTTAAATGTAAGTCCAGAATAATATAATTGCTACATATATAGTACAATTTCAAAAATTTTGTGTGATGTTTTGATCACTGTTTCTTCTGGAGGAAGTTGTTGCTAACCTTGGAAAAGGCAGGCAGGTTAACTTTAAATTGAGATCCTGGTAAAAAACTCTTACAAGTCTGTTATTCATTCATAATAGAAGTGAGTATTTTGAGTAACATAAGGGATGTCTGCAGAGTAGATACATACTGATCGCACTCAGAAATGCTTTCATTTTAGGACATGGGTGGAAAAGTGTAGGAACAGGACCAATATTTTAGTTAGCAAAGCATCAAGGAAACTGTTGGAAGAATGCGGTACACATCAATTTAAGGGACGGATAGATATCTCTTTGAAATTATCTAAGAAAGTTAACACAAATTGAAGGTGGTATGAAGGTAAGGGCAGAGACTGGTTTCATTAGAGATCTAATGAAGGATGAAATTGTGTTAGCTGAGCTCAACTGGCAATTATGAGGCAATAGCTTACGGAATGGTGATCTTCCCTCCATCAGCCTCACATGAGGCTGAAGGAGCTGGGGCCAGAGTGCATCTCCTCGCTGTGCTGGTGAACACGTGTGTTGGACCCTGTGACATCTGTGAACTTGCAGCAGCTTGAACCTGAATTCTAACCTGAATCCCAGAGCAGCTGGAGGGCATTGTAAAAAGACCCAACAACTGGTGCCAACAAATAAATCCTTTCCAATTTCAAAAAAATTTGTCTAGGGAAGTGTCAGAGCACATCCAAAATCTCCTTGGGCGTTGTCCTGATTTTCAGTGATGCAGAAGGTAGAAGGTAACATGGAAAGCATTTGAGAGGGCTCTCTCTTGCAGGGTGATGCATGTGCATGTACGTACAGACTCTTGCTTGCCTCTAGCAAACCTTGAGCTCAGGGAATTGGAAGCTTTTATGACCCATTTTATACCCAAAAAAAGCAGAAGTTCTTTTACAATGAGAAACCCCATTTTCTTCTCCTTTGCTGTAGAAAATCTCCCTCTCTATTGAACCCGGGAAATTTGCACTCCACAGTAAATAATAATGAGGTTTAGTGTAAAGGACTCGGTTTATTTCCTCCCCCCTCCCAAGCTTTCTTTCATTTCTTCGGAGATTTGTTTTGTACTCAAATGAAGCTGCGAGATACACATTGAACAGGAATCAAAGTGGTGCTTTCATGGCAGTGCTGAAGCTAATCACTTGGCTTGCTGCTACAGGCATCTGCAGGCACCTTGAGCTGTGCCACAGTAGTGCGCTGGCTCTGGAGGCCCAGCTATTTTAAATCATAATAGTGACACAGTGTGCATGCCTTCTTTCAAAGAGCCCGGGCAAGCCACACTGAGTTGATTTTCTTGGCACGCTGTGTACCTATAATTTTGTCTTATGTTTTGTAATGTCGGTATCTGGGCACAGAATCAAAAAGCTCCACTGGATATATAAGGATTCTTTTTTTTTTCAAAAGAAAAACACAACAACAAACATGTTCTTTGTTTTTAGATTGATAATATTCCTTCCAACAGCTATAGATGTTTAAGAACAAAGAAAGTTACTGGGGAAAGAAAAGAAAGGAAAAAGAAACTTCATGATTGTGGGGAATGTTTTAAGGCTTTTTTGGCAAGATTGTCCAGGTGTTTTGTTAGGGATTTTTTTTAACCATGATTTTGGCTCTCTGCTAGTATGCTTGGGTGACTGGTTTACTCAGGACAGTGAGCAATGATAACCTTCCATGAAACACCTGAAAAGCCATGCATGTGCTGTGATGAGCTGACTTAGTCTAAGAGAATTGTCTAATGGTCACAGTGTATTCTGTGTTGATTTCCAGTTTTTGTGCTGCTCAAGGAAGTAAAAATAAGGTAGGAGGATCTAGTTCTGTTCCTGCCCACTTCACATCCCAACAGCCTGGTTTTCAGAGGTGGTGACAGGCACTGTGGGGGCTCAGCATCACTGGAAAGTCAGCCCCTGCCTCTGCTCTGGAAAGGAATGTGATGCCGTATTGCCTGTACAGGGTTGGAGAGGCGCTGCTTTTCACAGTGAGGACTCTGAGCATCTGAATGGCTGAAACTACCTTGCTAATCTCTATGAAAACAGGAAGAGTAGAGTTCAACAAGGTTCCCAAACAATCTGTAATTTAGGATAATGGTGTAATTAACCTCATAATAATAACATGAAATGGATAAGCATGGATGGGGCTCCATTCAAGTACAAACAGAAGACCCAACTGCCACTGCAAAGTAACCAAGAGGGACCTTTCTGTTCCTCTTTTCTATTCATTTGCATGAAATTGGTAAATGCTACCTACCTATGCTATAAGGGGTGAGGCTGAGGAGCAATACGTTCTGAATACCAAGTCAAAAAGAGCGTAAGTGAGCTCTTACTGGCATGTTTTTGCTTGAGGTACATTACAAATGAGAACTTTTTGTGCATGCATTTTTTTGGCCATCGCTAACTATTTCCTATGCATCAATAACCAACTACTCTTAAACACATTATAGAAAAACAGCTGTGATCAAAATTTTCCTTGTTTTCTCATTGATTTTTTATTTCTTGACTCTTAGGGAAGGGCTTTTCCCTACCATAGGAATGTTACCATGGTATGTTGCATCCATTTTTTCTCTTCTTCCTTTTTACCTCAGATTTGCCTATTTCCTGTGTCTGATGGTGCTGATGCTTTCCCTAAGTGTTCAGGTTTGATTGCTTCTGTCAATGACTTTCTGAAGTTATCCTTGGTTACCAGAGGCAAGAAGAAGAGCATAGCCTGGTTTTGGTTCATGGTAGTCAGTAGTAGACCTAAAGCTTTTCCAAAAGTGTGTTTTGTTTCCAGACAAGAAGATTTGATTTCAGAAAATTAGTCTCTGTAGCTAGTTGTAGGGAGGCAGATTGGTTAAAGTTTACAACCTCTTTTTGTTTAGCCTCTGGAACAGAGCCATGGAGTCTCAAGTTTCCTCTATAAAGAGAGATCTGTACTCGGTCAGAAGGTAACCAGGCAAGGTACATGAAGGCTTCAGGGTGAATGGCTCTTTCAACAATGAAATCAGTTTGGGGTCTTTAAGATCCCAGCAGTGCGTTGTCTCAAGACAGTGTTGAGCAGGCAAAATTCATAAAACCCTCAGAGGGCCAAAATAACCATCCTTGAGAAAACAAAACAGAACTTCAGAAAATACTAAACAGCAAAAAAATCCCCACAAATCTGATAATCCTTATGAAGTTCTCTGGCTCTCGGGAAATCAGAGGAGGTGAGAGCTACTCATGTCTTCATTTCCTTCACAGTGAGTCGTGTGTGCTTTGGCTGTTCACATGCATACCCATGGAGAATGGTATCTCATGCGAAATATTTTGGTGCACTGTTGTCCTGGGAGCAAAGGCACCAATGCACCTTGACTCTGGGCATTAGGGATCTTAAACAGTCATTCCTGCAAACAGAGGATTCCCCTTGCTCCCTTCTTCCTGACACTGAAGGTGTCACTCTGCAATTAGTAAATCATATTCATACATTACTCTGGGGTATTCAGGCAGAAAGAAAGAAAAAAAAAGACAGGAAGAAAAGAAACAGGCTCTTAAAAATACTGGGTTCAAGGAAGAACACACTTGACAGCATTGTGAGAGATGCAGTAGTGAAGCTTTGTGTTTTTGTAATCTTGTTTTCCTGATTTCATCAAGTTAGTGAGGAAATGCATCTGTTTGGTTTCCTTGTTTATCTGGTGGTGCCCTGTAGCCTCTCCATTAGCATGCTAGTTGATTCTTTTCTTTTGCAGTAATTTACAGAATAAATTCCATCACGAAGAAAAGAAAATGTTAGGAATCTGATTTTGACCATCTTTCCACATGGTTTAGGGAAGTTTGCAAATTGTCTCGATGTAAGTCCATCCTTGAATATCAGCAAGTTCACTCCACCAGCACAGTAGTCTAAACTTGGCCATTTTCAGTATTTAGCTTTAAAACATTAGAAAACTTCATCTTTAGAAACACAGAAACAGACATTAGAAAACTGTACCTGAGCATCATACTTCTCAGAAAAAGTCACCACATCAATGATGGTTTATTTAGAAAACTTAGGAAAGCCCCAATATTTTTCGAATATTTGTGGGACCTTGGTTTTGGTGGAACCATGAGGCTGAGGCCTGAATTAATTTCATGTAATCTTAGACACATTGAGCCATAGCACTAACATCCCTTACCAGGCACCTGAGAAAGTCTTTATCCTCAAGGCAGCTTCTGCAGAGAAGGTGGGGTGAGCCCAAGGCTGCTGCAATTGCAGTGTGGAGCAGCAATTACAGGGTGTCTCTGTGAGGTCCTGGCAATTTTCTGCTTTTGCTCGTATTACAAGTGGGTCCATTGTGAGCTAGATTTTTTCAGGGATATCCATAGATGGTAGTTCTTGCAATGAAACTTTTCCAGAAGTACGCATTTCTTGTGCTCTTTTCCCTCTCAGTTTCTGGTTTTCTAAAGGTACATCTGATACAAAGCTGTTCAAATATTTGTCTTTAAACAAATGGGCTGGAGAAGTGCTCAGCATCAGGGAGAGAGGGCTGGGTTTTCCTGATACTGACTGGTGCCTGGTTTGTTTTGATTTTTATGGAATACTAATTACTCTTTTTTGTTCTCTGCTTAAGTTAAGCAAGAAACAGGTATAAAGTCTGGTTCACTAAGTGTGTGAGGTGATGCCAAGCGGTGTCAAATAGTCCTTTTCTGGCAACAATGGGCTGTTGTTCAGTATCCTCACGCAGGTTAACCACAGAGCTGCTCCTGAGAATCCTTCTGATTTATGATGACATTGTTGGCAGCAGCAGAAAGCCCTCTAGCAGTGCTTTTCCACAGTGCTGTGTCAGCAGTTTCTTGGATATACACACACTTAATATACGTATTTATAGCAGGGCATTCTGGCCCAGTTCTCGAATTCATCCTGTTTTTCTTTGCACTTGAGTGATGTTTATTCAGCAGTAATGTATCTACCTCCATCTCTGGTTGAAAATTTAGTGTCTATACAAGTATCAAAACTGTTCTAGTCAGAACAGCCCTGGGAAATGAATGAAATTAATTATATTGATCCTCTGTTGCAAATGCCTTGCTAGGAGGAGTTCCCTGGGAGGGAAAGAGGCAAGGAACTCTGGTTCTGCAATGATACAATTTGCTTCAATGAAGCACATATAATGTTATTAGAGAAGCAGCTCTGAATTCACATATGCAATAGTTATAATACAATTATAAATGTTATTTGTCATCAGAACAGAGCTTCCGCTATGAGTGAAAGACATGCCTTTTCCAAATTGAAGGGAAAAAGGCCTTTCATCTGCATATAGCAGAATTCATATTAAAATGTCATTTTCCTGTAGGATTATTCTCGATACCCTCTTTCTACCTTTCCATCTGTCCCCCAGGAATTAAAGAAACTCTGCCCTCCGTTGACTTGTCATTCATCTGTTTCCTACTGCTTTTCATCTATTTCTTACTGCTGTTCTTGGGCAAAAATCCTGATAAAAACTACGCAAATGGGGAGCTCATGAGATTTGTGTCTTAAATCTCTTTCTGAAGGTTTTTGAGGTTGGTTTTTTTTCTAATTTTGGTAGGCCCCCCATTCTTTGATTTGTCTAGAACAGGCTACAGTTTTTTCTGTTCTGAGGCACTAACATAATGAAATCCCAGCCCCTGAGCCATGAATGTTTTGCCAGTACTGAGCTACACACTGCATTACATCAATTTCTAGAAGGCAGCCTGTGGACTGTGCTCAGGTCCAGTTGAGATTAGGAACAGTCACACAGTTCAGGCTCACACTCTTTTCTTCTAGTTTGTGAATGCGTCAATAAAAAGAAGTCAAAGCACATAAACAGCTACTTTATTATTATGTTGGTATTTTATTCCATCTTGTAGGCAGTCAGTGTGGAGTCACCAGGCTAATGATAAGTGGTGACCAACAGGAGGGATAAATGCACATGATCACAAGTGGGATGGAAAGTACTGGTGAGGCATTCCTGCAGTTGACAGAGGTGTGTGGGAATAGCCAGACTATATCCAGACAATACCATGTTTAGCTCCAAATTCTTCCTCTGGGGACAAGTCCCACAGCATATCATGTGCAGGCACCACAGGCCTGACCTTTTCTTCCATTACGTCACTTCCTACTATGATGTTGTCCAGGATCTTAACAGACTTTTCAAGGAAATCATTTAATACCACTCATTGAAGTAACATTTCCTTCTTAATTTTGAAAAGACTATTACAGTTAATATTTAGACGTGTAGATTTGAGATTCTCTGTTTTTCCTAAAGAAATTCTTACAGGATATGGTTGAGTAATAAAATTCTTTTGTTGGATAAGGAAAGTACTCAATTGATTACCATGACTGATTGTCATTCTGCCTTTCTGTTTGGATAAGGGTTTATTTTGAATATTTTTGTTTGCTTGACATAGTAACATTTGGAAAAATGCTGAGTTCTTTCACATTGTGGAAGTACTCCTGGTCACAAAGTGTATTAAATGCAACTTAGAGCCTTCAGCAAAGAGAATACAGTAAAATTCGTACATAGATCTGTGACATACCTCACTTGGAATACAACAGGAGCACATGTAAACTGTGTGGACTAGAGGGAATGAGGAAAATTTCTGCAGTAAAGGCTATGTTAAGAACTGGACTATCTCACTAGCAGAATTGATATATTTAAATGATAATGTGGCTGTGCATATCCTTAAATGGGGTAGAGAAAACACCAAACAAAAATTTAAGTTGCATCTGCAACTTTGGCAGTGGATAAAGCAGGATCTGATAAGTTAAATTTTTTGCAGATTTCATGTCTTTTACTCCATACTCTTTGATGATTTTTTCCCAGATTTTTTTTTTTCTGAAACCTGGAAGTTGATTTCCTTTACTCTCTCCAGTCTTTAGTCGTGTTTATTATCTTACTTCCCTGCAGTTCTCAAGCTCACCTCAGCCATAACTTTTTTCTAGGTGCTTCCCACCACAGTCTTTTTTCTCTTATTTTTTCTCTTTACATTTGAATGGGAGGTTTTCTCTGTGTTGTCTGGGCTCAGACAGGATTAATTGGCAGTGCTGGGAAAGTCTCCTGCACTCACTTCTGTTGATCTCAGTCTTGGCATCACCCCCACCAGACCTGAATATCACACAAAGTCAAAGTCCTGGGGTTTTGCTGCTTGGGAGCAGGGCCTAAATGACTGCTAAGGGATATTTGCTGCTGGCATCTCTGTATGGGGAAGGTAAAACCTGTAATTTTCCAGGAAGTAACACTGTGAGTTTCACATTATTAGCAAGAAATCACATCCTTTTTTCAAAATCTTGTCTTATCAGAATTAAGTTAATGCTTCAGAAGATGGAGGACCAGAGCTTTTGCTAAAAAATATTTTCTTCTTTTTTTTTTTTTTTTTTTTTTTTTGGACATAAATTCATTTTTGTTGACATTGCTCTTTAAAAAGGCAATTAATTTTTCTGAGGTTTCAAAAAAACTTTGATATTCAGCATTAAGGAAATCAGGCCCAAGGGTTGTGCTTTGGCAGAACTACTGAAGAGTTATCATCTCACAGGAAGCATGGGATAGACTATACAATTTCTAATGTATTTGTTACAACTTTTCTTATTATCTGAGAGAACATCTGACCCATTCTGCAATTTTAAATATACATTTCGATGATGATTATAAAACCTTTTACAATTAAGCACATGTCAAGTGCTAACTGAATGAGGAAGTGTAATGCCCTCTTGAAGATTTGATTTTATGAGTGTAGAGAGTGAATTTTCTTGTCTGTCTTTTAAATCCTGTAATAATTTCTTCTGCCGTAAATGCAGTATTGGCGAGGTGATATTATTTATCAGTGAACAAGCAATTTGCTGCACTGGGTAAATAGGGATATAATTCCAGGAAAAAATAGGATGTTCTAGTGAAATGGAGAAACAGGTCTCTACTAAGAGTGTGTGTGCGTGCATATACCTGTCTACCTAAGTGTAAATTTGGATTGGGTAGGGAAAATAAATAATAAGTAAATGGAGCTGTAAGTCCCTTGAATCTGTCCCAGTCCTTTTGGACGGTATCAGACAGCACATCTCTGTCCCAAGTACAACAAATTGTCTGCCAGGGTCCCTGTGCCTCCTTGTCATAAGCCACACCGCATCTTCAGAGGGAGGTGAGCTAAGGTGCAAATTAAAAAGCAAAGGGCAAGCCAGCACCTAAAAGAGATAAAGGCAAACTTGCCATGAGCTGCTGCTGTCAGCAGCTTTTACAACAATTCCGCTGAATAAAACTGTCTCTTTCCTCAGTATGCATAGAATCCCAGAATGGGTAAGGATGGAAGGGACCAGAGTGAGTGACCTGGTCCAACCTGCCTGCTCAAGCAGGGCCATCCTAGAGCACATTGCATAGGGCTGCATCCAGATGGTTCTTGAGTATCTCCAGCGAGAGAGACTCTGCAGCCTCTCTGGGCAGCCTGTTCCAGGGCTTGGTCACCTGCCCCTTCATCCAGGTCATTGATGAACAAGCTAAACAAGACTGGACCCAGTGCTGAACCCTGGAGGGCACCACTAGTGACAGGCCTCCAACTAGACCCTGTGCCGTTGATTCCAGCCCTCTGGAATTAATGATGCAATGCATTGGTGCTAAAGAATCAGTCAGCTGTTTTCAAGATTGTTTTCACTCTAACTTCTCATGTGTAAATCTCATTAATCTCAATATGGGTAGAAGCAGGCTCAAGAAAAAGGCAGTAAGTTTCTGGAACTGTCTCTGAAAAGCACCGATAACTGGACAGCAATAGCTATATTTAATCCTTAATCTAATGGAGAGATGCTTTTCTCTACGCACTTCCCTGAGACATGAATGGAAAAACTTAACAAAGGTAGGGAGTGGATATCAGAATAATAAAGAATTGCTTGGGTTTTGCTTATGAGTCTGGCCAAAGCACAAGTGAACAGTTACACACCTGTTTATTTATGCTGCTTTAATCCACAAGACTCTGCTGACCTTCACTGCAGCAGGTTGCTTTCTCTGGAAGTGCTAGCTTAAGGTGTAGTACATTTCAAGGTTATTTGGTCATTTTAAAAACATTTTGTTTGAAAGAGATTATTCCCAAATTTAATGTTGCGCATTTGGCTTTAATTGATCAAGGTACTTAAGTGTGTGCCATGTGCAAGTATAAATTATTACTGTCCACTTCAGTTGGAAGTACTGTTGCTTCAGATTTATGTTCCACTTAAGTAGCTTGTTGAACAAAGCTCCTCATTTGTAGTTAGGTTTCTTTTTTTTTCTTTTTCTAACTTCAAAAGCAACTCTGACTTCATTGTTTTTAAAAAGTGTCCAGCTATTACAAGGAGAGCGGAATCACAACTGCTGTGGCCTTTTGCTCCTGTATGTGTAAATCCTGCTTAGTGTGTGAAAGCAGAGGACCCTAACCACATGCCCTAAAATCCATGTATGTCTAGAAATTTTTAACTTCCTTATCTCCAGCGATAAGCACCAGACAATTTGCCAGGACAAAAACTGCAGATTCCCAAAGATCAGGTCACTACAATGAAATCAGGGCTAAACAACTTCATTTTATGTGCCAATAAGTTACATCGTACAGTGTTGACTGGTGAAAAGCAGCAGTCTCCTGTGTCCCATTTATTTATGCAGGACTCCCAAGATTTCCTTACAGTCCTTTACTCTTTTTCACCAATCAGCAGTGTTGTGTAGGATTTAGGAAGTCACTGATTAATCTCACATGGCAGCATAGGTTAATGGGAATGGGGTATGATTAAAGCTTGAACTGTTTCTGAGATGTCTGCAAGGTACTTCCATGTGTAATTTTTCTCTGATTTTATGCAATGAAAAACTTTTGTCACATTTTAGTCTTGGGACCAGATCCCTCATGGTGAAAACAACTGTGGAGTTCTGCTTAGAAAGAAATCCATTACAAAAATTAAGAAAGTCACTCTTTTGGAGTGTGTTAGGGTATAGAGTAAGATGAGTTTAGGCATCAGGAAGGTGCTGTAAGATCTTCCTGAAACCTTTTCTTCTCCAGGCTGAACGCCCCCAACTCTCTCAGCCTGTCTTCACTGGGGAGGTGCTCCAGCCCTCTGATCAACTCATGGCTCCCCTCTGGACCCACTCCAACAGGTCCACATCTTTCCTGTGTTGGGGACCCCAGAGCTGGATGCAGCACTGCAGATGGGGTCCCAGAAGGATGAAATAGAGGGGCAGGATCGCCTCCCTCGACCTGCTGGCCACGATTCTTTGGATGCAGCCCAGGATATGGTTGGCCTTCTGGGATGCTAGCATGCACTGCTGGGTCACATATTGAGCTTTTCATCCACAAACACCCCCAAGTCTTTTTCCCTAGAGCTTGTCTTGATCCCTTCTCCGCCCAGCCTGTATTTGAGCTTGAGGTTGTCCCAAGCCAGGTGCATCAAATTCATGGAGATGTTGTAAAATTAAGTTGTCTGGATATGTGCAATCCGTGCAAGTTTACAGAAGCTATGAAGGGAAAAAACCCTGAACTAAATTATTGTGAACTTTACATTTGAACATCAAAAGTCTTTAATTTAAAATGAAATTCCTATTTTACTGAAAATATTATGTTCCTTCAGCAGTTTCTTCCAAAAGATACAACCCACAAAGACTTGAAATACTAAAAATTGAAAACAATAGTAATTAAAGATATGAAATGGGAAATTCTGCATTTAATGTGATTATATCAATATCTGTCACTTCTTCCTAAGCCAACCATGACATCTCTTTCCATTGTTTTCCAATGAAAGCACTCATCTGTGTGCTTGTACATAATCTGGCATTTCTCCCATCTGTTCTCTGGATAATGAGTTGGAGGGTTTTTTCTAAATATAGTAATTCCTTATGCATCAAAAATAGTTTTGTTAAATACATACCGAGTAGGAGCTATGACGCTGAGCATTTTCCAGTGAATATTATTACATGAACGTTTTCATAGTGCAATCTCTGATCTTTTATAGCTGTCTTCGAGTCAAAAGAGAATGATGGGAGAAAAAGTGTAGCTAATTTACTAACTGCTGACAAAGGCTCCAGATATGCAGAGAATGGGAGTTGCTTCAGGAAGGGAGAATTTCCATTTTTAAAGGGTGTTTCCAAGGGCACTGCTTCTGCCGTCTTCCCCTTCCCGTAGTCACTTTGATTTAAAGGAGCTTAAGTATATCCATGATTGCTTTGAGCCCCACTCCAGTTCACATCAAAGTGTGTAGAAAAACTGGCAATTAACTTTAAGGTTGTAGGATCGTGACCTTGCTTCTAAGATCAGAAGTAGGATCACAAGTAGCAAGTTAGGCAATGTTACACTTCAGGACAGTAGCTCTTATAAAGCCAGTAAATTTCAGTGCTTATATTCAGCTCTGAAGGAAACTGATCACTGATTTTAAATGGCTCGTTAACCTTTTTCATAATCTATATTATTTTTACTTTTTCTTTTTTTCCTAAAGCTGTTTGAGAATTTTGTGCCAGGAAGTTTTACTATGGCACTTTTCCCATCAGAAAAAAAAAAAAAATTAAATTCCCATTTTGAATTTCTGTGCTTAGGGATTTGTGTGCTGTAGGGCTGGCTGGTCAGGTGCATTAAGGTGAATGTATTTCAGCTAAAGAGCATGTCTGTCTAAGATGATGGGAGGAGTTGACCATCAGAAACTGCTTTTGCCTAGGACAGCTCTGCTGCTCCAGGTGGACATCGTTTAATATCATGCCAATCCTAGAAATATTGACTGTGTCTATTTTACTCATTCAAAAAGGAGTTTATATTCACACACGACACTGTGACACTTCATGTTTGGGACTCATGTGTTTTGCCTGCAAGTGGGGATTGTCACGAGTGGCCTCATGGGCATTTCTGTGCAAGTGTGAGACACGCAAGAGTTAGATGCTGCATTTTCAAACTCTTACACTGCTGTCTTGAGGACAAGCTGCTTTTGCTGGAGGAGGTGCAACACCACTTGAAAAGTATTGGTTTCTTCAGTGATGTGCAGTGCTAACATCAAAAAGTCCCTCACTTGGGCTTGATGTGCTTTTCATTAAAGCTCCTTGGATGTCAAACAGTGCCAGACAGGGTCCCAGAGGCACAGAGCAGAGAATAGAAGAACTCAAAGGTTACACGACACAGAAACACTTTCTGCATATGCCTTTGCACAGAAGACTCACTTTGAAATATTTTTCCTTACATAAAAATCACCGGGTTTTTTTTTTCAAAGCGCAGTCACTTCTAAGGAGCTGTGTGATTTATTGTTTGTCCTGTACATTTTCTTTGCTTTATAGAATATTTAATTAGTAAAAGTCCTTCTGTTTCTGAGTCTTTTGTAATAAGTTCAGGGTCTCTCTGACAGCTGCCATTTTTTATACCCTGATACCATTACCTGCAGCAAATCTCTGCTGCTCAAGCTTGCTTTTCTCTGATCCTACTCAGTCATGAAAGGCCGTGGAGTCTCCCTGCCTATTCCTTGCCTTGTCTGCTTTATTTTTTTTTTTAAGGAAGCCAGATGGTGCATGCCACATGTAATTTGTGTCAAAACTAGTTAATACTGAACTGCTGCAACACTTTTTTTGTATATGGTGGATCTCATCTCGTAACAGTTGATGGATTTCACAACTGGTTTTGTCGTAGGAGAGTAAGTGCATTCTGAGAGAAGCAGGTACTTCATCACAGAGACTCAATATGATAAGACAGCTCTGTCTTAGGCTATCACTATAAAAATTGTGTTTACCTCAGTATAGTTAGCATTACTATCTTCCCGTGATCCCAACACGGAACATCTTCATGAGAGCTGGAGGGCGGTGCCACTTCTCTCCCCCTCTTGCACCCCTGTAGATGTTTAGAATCTACATTATCATCTGGTTAGCAACAGCACCAGCATAAACCAGATTTGTTTCCATTGAACAAAATCTATAAAATTAGACTTTGCTTTCGTTAAATCTGTTGAGTTCGTAGCATGATGGATGACTACTAATTCCAGTGCAGCTGAAAAGATAATTTTAAAAGACAGTGAACCACAACAAAGGCAAAAGCTTGTGTGGAAGTCATGGTTGGATTTGTGGCAGAAGTTGCATAAAGGCACAGTATATTCATGCATGACAGCATCTTTTTCAGAGGGAAAAGGCAGGAAGATTAAATAGAGTGGATGTTACAACATGTGTTTAATGTACTAAAGTAAGCTCCTTGCCTCAGTAACATATACTTTGATGAGAAGAATTTGAGATCATTTCAGATGATAGAAGGTGAAATGTTCACGGCAGAGACTACAAAGCAGCGACATTTCTTTTGCAGGTGCTTGAGCGTCAGTGTTTATTAGTCATACATCACAGGATGTTATTTACATTGGTAATGTAAATAACTGATTGTACATTCACAAAGGCAGAGTAAAGTTATAAAATCAAGATGTTGGTTGTAGCATTGCTCTGTGGTACATCTAACGTGCTTTCCAGTCTGAATGGAGGTACTGGTATTTTTTTTTAGTTTCAGTCTTTCATGTACTTAATTAGATGAAACACATTCCAATTTTTTGTGCAGAATTACTTCATCTCAGTTATATTAAAAAATTAAGAACCTAAGGAGTTGTATTGACTGTTTAAACCATTTTTCTACCAGTATATGTGTAATAGATGAGTACAGTACATTAAGTTAATCGGTCTTGCAAGATGCCAATGACTTCATCTCTCTGATTATCAGAAAACTACCTTTCTTTCCTACCTAATCTGTTTGCAGAAAAAAATTGTGTCCAGTTGTATCTGTTCTGTGCAGTTGCCCACAGAAGCTGTAAGGGGATTAAAAAGCCCATTGCATGTGAACCAATGTGGTATCCCTGCGTCGCTGGTGGGATAGACTTTGGTATTCTTCTGAAACTTATTATCTAAAAAGGTGTATTATCAGCCTGAAAGAGGAAAAGAAATTCACAGTATTCATTGGTCACTGATGTTTATAAAAAATAGGACCTTGAACAGCCAGTGTGTGCTTGACCTTTGACTTCCAGAGAATTCCTGGCAGCTTTGTACAACCAAAGAACTGTTTATGCAGGATGTACGAGACATTCTGAGATTCGCCTGTGATACCGAGAAATTTCAGGAGTTACTACATAAATGATTCAGATTAAATAAGAGAACAAAATGCCAAAATAGACTTCAATGTCTATGTAAAATTTGTAACACACTCCTTCAGAGTCAGGTAGCTACATCTGCATCCAGCTGGCAGAACCTATGGGTACCTTTTCCAGATAGCCACATTTATCTGCATATATTTTTATAAAGGAAGTATAGAAAACATGCACGCACACACACATATAGAAAAGTATATATTTATTTCAGTAATTGAATTGAGAACATTTGTGAGGGATGAAATTAGATCTTGCTTCCAAAAAATCTGTTTTTAAATCTTAGAGCTTTGTTATGGTAGTATGTTTTATGTTACATGAATTACGCTCTTTAATGTGAATATCTGGAAGATACATTCACCATCGGATTTAACTTGCATTTTGGAATGTCCACAGAAAAAGGATCAGCAGAGCAGTAATAAAAAGCAGGCATTTAGTAAATTTTTTTCTGACACATCTGTGAGCAGTAAAGAGACACAGGGTTTTACCAGCCCTGAACATTCAATCATAAGTGAAACTTTACAACTGCAGTAACAACAGCGCTGTGAAAACATTCACTGGATTGCCACAAACTCTCTACTTACTACTGAAATCCTTAGATAAATATTGAATGAAATTTCTTATTGCAAGGCATGGCAAAGGAAAACAAACACACTTTCATATCCACTTTTTTCTCCTCCAAGGTACATCAGGTGACATGGAGGCACGTTAATTGAAGTTGATTTTTAAAGGCTTGATTTCCAGGCTCTGAGTTGCTACAGGTGCATCTCTCTTGTGGTTTCTAGGAGTGAAGGGCTGAGGCTGTCAACATAGCAAAAGAAAACATCATGCATATACAAAATCTGTGTATGAGGCCACGTACAGCTTCTGTATTTTTCTCTTTAGCTTAGCATCTCACAAATGCTGACAAGTTAATTTAAAAATTGGAGTCTGTTTTGTGTTTTGACAGTATTAGAAAAGGATGTTTATAAGAGAGGCTGTAAAAGATGCAGACATTCCCTTAGTTTGTGAAGCTTCAGCTCTGCATGTCTAGGTAAACAGAGCTTTTGTTTCACAGAACCACAGGATCACTTAGGGTTGGAAAAGATTTTTAAGATCATCAAGTCCAATCATTAACCCAGCACTGCCAAGTTTGCCATGAAGAATGCTGTCTTTTATATCTTCATGAGGATTTTATTTTCTGTTTGTTTTGGGGTTTTTTTTTTCTGTTTCATCACATCCTCAGAAATATTTTCAGCGTTTCAGAATTGTAGTAAATTTTTGTCTGACACCAGGTGAAAACAACATCACAAAGAGAAAAGCATGTACTGAAATACTGATATGAAAAAGTTTCCTGTTTTATTGGTTGTGTACCATCTAAACATGCAGAATTGAATCCAGAGTGACTCTGTCCATGAAACAGTTTCTGTATTCTTCTACTTTTGTCCTTGAGAAAGCCAAAGTATAAGAAGATTGCCAGAATGTTGATGCTGTGCCCAGAACACTTAAATTCACTTAATGCCAGGAAAATCAGATATGCATATCAGCAACTGGTCAGATGGTATCACAGTTCACTGTTTTTACCAGTGAGACACACGGAGGGCGAGAGCATTTCATGGGAAGCCCTCTGGACAATATCCACACACACTGTGTGTGAATTCGGGGGTGAACAGGATTTTAACACAGGTACTGTTAAGCTGGAAGGAAGTCATACAAAGGCAGAAAATTTGTCAGGTCAGAAATAGGCAATAAATGTCATTCTGTGCATTAGGGCTTCCAAAGCAGCCTAAAGGGCTTGGCTTGTTAATGGCCACTGAAAGCAGAGGTGTGTAGAAGGGATGGGGCCATCTGACACCCCCTCACAGGCTATGATGAGATCTCTGCTTTGCGTTGGGAGTGCCACCTCCAAATTCAAAATGCAGCACTGACCTCCACAGAACTCAGCCTCGCCTGGCACTCAGCAGACAGCCTCTCGCACACAGCCAGCCTCTGGCACACATCCATCCTGCTGGGCAGGTTGCAGTAGAGACATCCCAGGTGGGCCCCAGCAGCTGATAACTGCAGTTTGAGGGAGTCGAACGCTAGGAGAATGCTAGAAACAATGTCAGCCTGCTTTCTGAGGGAGCAGGACCTCAAGAAAAGGTCCTTCAGTATCTCTGGGTCCTTCTGAAGCTGCAGGCTTGGGACATCCGAGTTGCATACCTTGACATCAGCATTGTTTACTTCAGGAACAGACAAGTAATGTGCGTACTAGAAACCGAATTAAGCTGACGTTTTTTCTGCATTTAGCAGCACGTTCCTGCTCATCCTGCATTCAAACAATATAGCAGTCAATTGAATAAAATATTGTTTTGAAAAGCAGTTTTGCATTAACATTAAGGGACTATGAAGACCCTAAAGTGAGGTTATGTTTTGTTTAATTTGGATGAAGACAGCAACTCTATAATGTATTTTTGTTAAGATTTCCAAATTAAGTCTGTCAGAGTATCAGGCTAATTTTGAAGATTTGTAAGCAATTATGTGGTGATGATAGGATAAGTAAAATGTGTGACTAAACTTGTCTGGTCAATGAAAGGAGGGGATGAACCCTTCTGTTTTGTTTCCAGGTAGGTCAGAGAGAAGTAATTGCTGTGTTGCTCAAATTAGAAACCAGAACAGTCGTTTTGGTGTGTTTAACCTCAGCCACACACAGCACATCCTCACAGTAACCTCCCCATTTGCTTATGAATAATACCTCATCAAAGAGCCAACTGGCCACCAGTTTATTCTGAATTCTGAAATACAGCATACAATTAGTAACATCAAAGAGACCACTCAAGAAACTAAGGCTGGCCCTACCTACCGCATGCAGAGGTTGTGTTTTTGTTAAATCTAGCTTCAGGTGGCGATGCTGAGTTTGCTCCAGAGAAGCTCCCTCAGCTCACAGTTTCTCTGAGAATAATCTTTAGTTCTGAAAGATTTTTAATTTACCTGAGTGATTTTTGCATGCTACTGAAAAAAGTTACATTTATTCACTGATCTCCTAGCTTGACGCAGTTCACTTTTTTGTTTAAAATTGAAAAAATGAACATTATTCTGTACTTTCAGCATTGTTGTTTTATCTTCTTATAGATGAGCCCTGCTGTGCAGTGTGCCAAGCATGCCTTGACTCTCTAGGAGGATGATCTCCCTTTTTTTTCATGTTGCCTATCTGTGCATCCAAGAAAACAACACTTTCTTTGCTAAAACTAAAGTAAAGCAAAATACTTGCTGCTGTTCATTCTTTTTAGGCTAACTTCAAATCTGTACTGCTGCATTCGTTAGCAGCTCAGAGTTTCTGAAGGCAAAGGCATTTTACATCATGGTAACAGTGAGAATATTTTTGTCATGTGTGAATGAATTTTCTTTTTAGATCAAGAGTAAATGGGTGCTGGCATCTATTAGATTAACATAAAAATGAAAGAGACTAAATATTTTGTAGCACTGCTTCTACATTTGGCAATAACAAGACAGAAAGAAATTTCCCAGCTGGTGTGTAACTCTCATGGAGTCCAGGCTGCTTTTAGACTTCTCTGTAGATTTGTCAGTCACAGCTCTAGGAAGACTCAGAGATACTCAGTACATATTCTCCAAAAATTTTTAGATAAACAGGAAAGTGTTAAAAGTCCGTGGCAAAAAGAAATACAGTGCAAGGAAACTCCTTTAGGCTATGTCAATGGTGAAAGGCACAAGAAACCATACTTTAGAAACTTGGACTTCAATAATGTGTGACAAAGCGATGGTCAAGCCCTAGTCAGTCATACATCACTGGCAAAATTCCTGTTAAATTCAACTACTTAAAATAGATCACAAAGCTGTACATATAAAAATTCAGGCATATTTTGGAAAAGCACCATAATGTACTTTATATTAAGCGCTATGTATTTGCTGATCCATCACTGTTTCTCTTTCAAATCTCTCCCAAAACAAGTGTTTCGTGTCCCCAGGAACAAGAAAGTTGTAAAACCAACTGACAAATGTGTTAAAGTTGCATCTTTTTTCCTGGCATGGTCATTTCTAGATTCCCTTGCCAACTCGTTTGCTATTTGATGTGGGTATTCCTCCATGACCTAGACTTTTGGGTTCAGCACTAACAAGGAGGAAAGGTCTATCATAGTATAAAGATAAGCTTTACTCACTCATCTCTGGAACGTTATTCTAGCTCAGCTGGTAACTTGGGAAGGAAAAGGCTCCAAGGAGAAGGCTCAGACTCCACGGTCCTCCAGCCTCTGGTGTGGACCTGGGATCTAAACCCATATGTAACAAGTTTTGCTACTTTTCTGAAATTTGGAATTTAATAGGAGATTTTTATAGAAAGGAACTTCCTTGGTTTTTACCTGGAAATCCTTCCAGCTTCCCCTACCAGAACTTTAAGGTAGGATGAAGTGCCAGAAGACTATGCCAGACACCAAAACAGGACTTTTAAGTCTATAAGGAAAGAATTACAGGCCCCTGGCTTGAATGGAGAGGACTAGGGGGGGTGGGGGGAAGAGAGGTGATAGATTTACAAAGTAAATGCAGCCCTATATTAGTGACCTAAATATAGACGAGCATTTCATATTTCCTTTTATAAACCCTGTGAAGTTTTGAAAGTACTGAAGTATTGAAGTGGGTTTTTTTTTAAACTTCCATGTGCTTGAGTTTAGCCCATCCCTTTCCGTGTGCCAAGCCTGCGTGGAGGAGAGCTGCCACCTTGGAGAGGGTGCTTGTCCAAGCCAGTCCCCTCCCCGTAACTGGGAGCTGTCATTTCACCCAGAGGGCATAACTGCAGGAAATAAAACCAACAGGAATGTTACACAAGCGTGTGTACATACCAGTTCTCTAAGTGACTTATTTATAGTCTGAGCCGTAATGTCTATTCATTAAAATCTCACAGAAGTCGTTGTCCCCTGGCCCTTAAGCTGTAGAATTCTATTTAATACCCTCTTGCTCAGAAATCAGCAGCTCTCCAGACCCCGTTATACAATGCAAGTTATGACAAAAACTCAGCCTCGAGCTCCCGTAGCTTGAGCTTTGGCGTTATGAGTTTCCCCAGCATCGCTGCTGGGGACGGGGGCACAGCTCGGGGGCACTGTTTGTTTTCCAGGAGGAAAATCCAGTAGCATTCCGTGCAGCGGGCTGAGCTGGGGCGGTGGCGTGCAGCGGGCTGCGGTGTCATCAGCCAGAGCACGTCGTACATCACTGTCCTCGTTCACAGCCAGGGAGCGTGAGCGGCAAAGGGGAGAGGGTTTGCAAAATCTGTGCTTGATTTTTGGTAGCTGTGGTCTACAGAAAGTGAAATATTGGGATTTTGGAGCAGCTGGGAAGATGAAAAGGCATAAATGGTGCTTGGGATCAGGTTTTAAATTATTCAGGCAAGTAGGTGTTGTTCATGTTGGGCAGGTAGTGAGAGGTATTTAAATGCTGTTGAAGTCAGTGGGAGTGAAGCACTTAAATGCCTTTGGAGGTTAATGTCAGAGTTCAAGAGAAGGGTTTCAGAGACATTGAACTTCATCTCTATAGAGCAAATGTGTTGGAAGCTTTTGTCTCGAGGTCAGATTGAGTGATGTGCCTCTTCACTTAGGTGTCCAGCCCCACACCTGTACCTGGCACCTGCCAAATCTGCACAGTCAGCTAGTCACTGATGGACACTGCGGCCTGTTGGAATCCCAGACTGGGAGGTTCCCTCAGGAATTTGCAGACAGGGACATGTGACACCATGAAATACCATCACCTGCTACTCTGCTTTTCTTTGAAAGAGCAGCATATACAAAATGTTGTGGGGAGGGAGGTTGGTTTTGGTTCTGTGAGGTTTTTTGTGAAAGCAGGCCAAAAGTTTATGGATAGGGAGGGGTTTTCCTTGACTCTCAGTTTATTAATAAAATCTTTCTTAATTTTTTGGTTCCAGTGACAGGTCCTACATTTCAAGCAGGACAAAAATATCTCTAATGTAATCTCTGTGGCTCCCATTTCTTTCAGTTACAATCCACACTAGAGGATTCTTCCAAGATTTTTCAAGCTTCTAAATGCCTAGAAGAGTTGCTATTAACTTACCACAATGCTCTGCCAGCCATCTGTTGTGGTTTATATCATTAAATATCAGTAGGGGCTATGTATTACAGAACAGGGAGAAAAGCTCTGACATAATAGAACTTGTCTCCCAGAGGAAACGATGGAGAGCCAGAGGCTGTATCTTTCTGGACATTTAAAGCAGCTCAGACTGAAGCGTAGGAGCTTGTACTGCAGGGCATTTTTGCAACCCTATCTGTGCAACCACAGCGGTCTAAAGTCTTCCTGGTTCTTAGCGGGCAGAAATCAGGATAAAGTCCGTAGACGTGTAAGAGTTACCTCTTTCTAACTTCAGAGCACAACATTTTCTCGTAATAAATTTGCATTGCAAATGAAACTACTTTGAACTACTCCAGAAAAAGCAGAAAGAATATACCTTATATGTATTTGCATTTCAATGGCACCTGAAATATGTCTTGCAGGTCTTCTGTTTGCATCTGGCTCTCTTGGATAATCAGAAACCCAATACCCAGAGGAATTGCTTTTTAAGGGAACAGTTCACAGCTGGGTCATGAGATTATAGCAGATTTCACAGGGACTGACTGATGGAAGAATTGCAGCCAGTTTGGGCTCGTGGAGTAGCTCTGCATGTTTATGTCTCTGCATGATCTGGTTTTTTCTGCTTTACCCAAAGGAAGAACATACTGAAGGTTTCCTCCTAAATAGCCTTAGCATCTGACTTTGCAAATGCCACTTTATTTCTTCCACTGCAGTATATATTCAGATTTACTGGCATCTCTCCTGTCTTTCCCCACTTCTCCAGCTGGAACAGGCATCGCAGGTAAAAAACAATTAACAGCAAACTAGTGTACAAAATGCCCTTAGGAATTTACAGTTAACCCCCAGTTATTCACCAGTCCAGACTTTTGCATTCAGCTGTGACAGTGGGAGCAAAGGAATAGCCCAGCATACAAGAAAGAATAATTAAGGTGATAGCCTAGAAAATTATACTTCTCCAATTCATTGCAATTCCTAAGGATGTGTTGAGACAAGGAGCCATGGATTGCCAGTGGGCATGTTTGTACACAAAGATACCAAGTATTTTGTTCAGACATGCCTGAGCTCATACTGATAATGACATATTTAAATCCAGTGAGTGTGCTCTATGGGAAATACACATGGTATTTCATATTCAGAAATATTTTAGGTTGTTTATTGTTGGTATGACTTTTTTTTGTTTATGAATGTAAACAGAAACAAGAGAGAGTCCAGACCTTCAGTGCAAATACTTTGTGTCTTATTAGACTGTGCAGGGAGTATTTCTAAAAGTAATAGCTAAAAATGTCAATTTCATTTACTAATATTTGGCAAAAAATATATAAAAGTCCTTTAAAAAGAGAAATTAATTTAAAATATTAGCCTTCTATTTGATTTTTAGCAACTGACATTCAATTATTAGGTGCCCAGTGTGCTCAGAGATGCTCTAGAGTACCAATTCCTAAGACTTTCCTCAACATGGCAGGAAAAACTATGTGCACAGATAAACTCCAAAAATGCTGTGCTTCATCTGTGGGTATAATCCATTACTACTTATTATCTGTCTTTATTTTGTTCCTGTACTTGGTTACTTCACAGATTCCTTTACTTTGTCCTCATTAGTACCCAGAAATGCATCCTTCATGAATGTCGCCAGTGTTCTTTGTTATCAAACACAGATGTGAAGAAACCACTGAGATTTTCTTGATACTTTTTCAGTCATTGGAAATTTCTTTGTTGTTCTCTTTGGTCCTGGTCCAACACTGTAGGAGTCAATGATTGTCTTTCCACCAGCTTCAGTGGGATTTGGATCTTGCCTTTAATAGTTCCACTAAATTCATTTTATTTTCAACCTTCAAGTATGTCTCAAATTTCTTTTGTTTTAAAATTAATTACGTTTTGATGTTTGACCTTCATGGATTTTATATATTTGAATACTGTCTTTATTCCATCAGTTGCTTCTTGTAAAATTTAAACCGTTGCAGTCCTTTACCCATGCACTTTCTCTCCTGCTCTGTACACTCTCTTTCAGAACTCTGTTTTTACTCAGCTAACAATAAACTACTTATCATCGATTCTTATGGGGTTTTAGTTTTTTAGGTTTCACTCTCCAGAAGTATCTATGTTCCTCCCAAGACAAACTCCACCACCTCTTTCAGCTTCAACAAAACTTGTCTGCTGTGCCTCTTTGCCAGTACGCATTGCAAAGTTCTTTCATTAAAATAGATTTCATTTAATCAAATCAGGTCATGTATTCGCAGCCATTCCAGACAGTGAACTTTTCATAGAATCACAGAATTATTGAATGGGCGGGGTTGGGAGGGACCTTAAAGATCATCCAGTTCCACCCCCCTCTCATGGGCAGGGACATCTTCCCACTAGACCAGGTTGTCCCAAGCCCCATCCAACCTGGCCTTGAATACTGCCAGGGATGGGGCACCCACAACTTCTCTGTGCAGCCTGTGCCAGTGCCTCACCACCCTCAGAGTAAACAATTTCTCCCTAATATCTGACTTAAACCTACTCTCAGTTAGAAGCCATTTCCCCTTGTCCTGTCAGCGCATGCTCTTGTAAACAGTTCCTCTCCGCCTTTTCTGTAGGCTCCCTTCAGCTCCTGGAAGGCTGCAATGAGGTCACCCCCAAGCCTTTTCTTCTCCAGGCTGAACAATCCCAACTCTCTCAGCCTTTCCTCATAGGAGAGGTGCTCCAGCCCTCTGATCATCTTGGCGGACCTGCTCTGGACTTGCTCCAGCAGATCCATGTCCCTCCTTGTGCTGGGGACCCCAGAGCTGGATGCAGTCCTCCTGGTGAGCTCTCACCAGAGCAGAGCAGAGGGACAGGATCACCTCCCTTGACCTGCCAGCCTGCTGCTTTATAGGTACACTTCTGTGGTGTTTGAAATCACAGATCTCAGCAGTGCCCAAGACTAAATGCAAGCAAGAGCAGAGGGACTCTCTGATACTAAAAGCAGGAAAAGGTTATCCCCCCTGACTTATGTCAAATAATGTCACTTGTTCATGTTAGGAGGGGCTGGTAAATGCATTACTTTGTTAGTTTTGGTGGATTTTTTTTTTCTGCTTTGAAGGACCTGGAAAAAAACTGTGATGTCACACAAGACCTGAAAGTATAGGCTGTGGCAGGATGTAGAAGAATGGGAGGCAAAGTCAGGTCTGAGATAGCCAGCATTTCCCTAAAAATTTGCACCTAGAGGAGAAACGACTGCCAGCAGCTTGGCATTGGAGGAAAAAATAATTTGGCCTTGTTCCAAATTCTAGTGGACACAGCACAAAAACCACCATGATTTTTGCAGTTTTTTGTGCTGTTAATTCTGCCCTTCATAAGGGGAAAAGCTGTGACAAAGGAAGTATCCTCTCACTCTTCCATGCCACCGTTAGGATGAATCAGTGAAGCCCTAAGGGGGGATCTGGCTGCTGTTACCCAGGCTTTCTCTGCCCTGTGTAGAAACAGGGCAAATTATTTCATTCTCCAGTGCTTTCAGTCCTGTATTTTCCTTGAGCAGGAAATTAATACAAAAATGGAAAGTAGTTTGCCATTAACATGGCAGTGATTATCTGACGACCAGACTTGGCATCTATTGAAGTCAAAGGGGGAAAAAAAAAAAAGCATCAGCTTCCAAGGGCTTTGGCTCAAGGCCTAGGAGAACCTCTTCAAATTTCTGAGGATTGCTAGGCTACTGAAAAATAATGTACGTACAGTGCTTCAGTGTACATATGTTGCTTTGATTATTTCATGGATATCACGTGCTTTGATGTTGGAGGCTACATAAAGACCGCCAAAAAAGATCTGTTAACTAATGACTGTTTATGCTGTAGTAGGCAAATGCTGAAACTGAATTTGGCCTTTTTCCCCTGGGACGGAATCCAAATAAATGTCATGAAGTAACTGCACAAACAGCACTCACTGGAAAAAAAAGGTCTTTGTTTCACTAATAAGCTCTTTTAAGGAACAATGGATACAGTTTCTCAGTTTTCTTTGCATCTGACAAAATAAAGCAGGCAAGAATTCTATTTTAAGGCCGTTTGAATGAAAGCAATGAAAATTGGTTTGCTTAACAAAGGTAACTTGACTAACTGTTTGTTGTCGTTAGGAAGATGTGAGAACCCCTATGAATGTTTCTTAATTCCTGAAAGAATTGCGTGGCCGTGGAGGTTTGCTTGTTTGCTTGTCTGGTGAGGGTGGTTGGGTTCCAGCACATCAGGCAGATTTCACGGGCCAAAATACACCCAAGAGCTGTAAAGCAGTCAGAGGATGCTGATGCTCAGGAATCTATAAGAACGTGGTTTTTTGTAGGCAAATTACACTGTCGTTAATCTACTTGCGATTCTTATTGAACTGCAGGTTGGCTAGCTGTTTTCTGTAATTCCTTAGTAGCTTTCAATGTCTGTGCTACCCCTTACGGGACAAATGCTCTTTCAGTTGAACGTCTTGGAGCCAGATTCCTCCTGATGCCTGGGGTAACTCTGCATCCATTACATGCTGGAGGAACTGCTAGTTTGAGCCACGGACAGACTTCTCCAAATCCAGCCATGCCACCAGAAAAAGTTCCAGTCTTTAGCTACTTCTTGTACTTCCCTGCCGAAGGCCACTGCCCTCTCCATCGACTCGCAAAACAACTTGAGTAGGAGCTCCCTCGCTTGTTTCAGGCAAAAATCAGCTCCATTTGTTTTGCTCGTCATTGGTCTGCACCAAGCTAACAGGCTGAGCCTGAAGCTGTGCCGTGTAGGAAGTGTTCATACAAACTGTTCAATGAGCACATCAGTGGGGGTGATCCTTAATGAGCAGAGCATGGAATGGTGCTGAGCAGCTGAGAGGAGTAACCCCTTCCAACTCACAGCAGGCTCCCCAAGAGGACATCTGTTCATGGCTTCTGTCTGCAGCTCCTTTGTAGCTCTGACCAAAGTGCCTCTGGCAGAAAAAAATGATTCCTACTGGGGAGGGGGGTGAAATTAAAAAAAAAAAAAAATTAAATTTAAAAAGGAGGGGAAAGAAATTGTTGCTTTAAATAGTTTATGTAGGGAAATATTAATTTGGAAGAAATTTGAACAAAAAGTTAAATGGTGCCTCTTAGTGAAGGAAGTGATGTTTTATCCACTGAATTCAGTAAAGCTGGGGCTTTACACAAAAATATCTGGTTCAGGATTTCTCACAGAAGACTGCTTTTGAATTGAGATTTCAGTTTGTAGGTTTCTGTGTTTTTCATGACAAAAAAAATTGGTTTCTTCACCACTTCTACCACCTATTACGATACTGCTACACAAAAAACCCCAGGACCACGCTCTACTCCACTCAGCCTGGAAAGACTTCAGCTCCAAATCCTTACTGTACAATTTGGCCCTAGCTATTTAAATGGTGAACTGCATTAAAATGGATGGGTATGACTGTAGCCTGCAATCTGTAATGGTGGAAAACCTAATTTCCACATGGCTCTTCTGCTGTAAAGTGTGCAGTTCAAACAAGATGTTTACTGCCTGCTTTTTGCAGCACAGGAGACTTGCATTTGCCATCAACTCAGATACTCAGTTTGCTGCCCACTCCAGCTCCCTCTTAGTGCTTCAGAACCCAGCCCTGATGTGAATGCACAAATATCTTAGCTAAATTATTTCTATTTCTTAAGATAACTACATTACAGTGGGGCAAAATATATGTTTTGCTGTTTGTGTTTAGCTCAGAGCATTGTAATTTTTAATTTCTTTGCCCTGTAAATATGTACTGAAACCCCCCCAACTTGCAGAATGCATACTCTTAGTTAACATCTTTCAAAAAATATCTCTTAGCAGATTTTCTATGTTAAATAATTTGACAGTCTGTTGGCATAAGACTTTATTAAGGGAATTTCAAAAAGTATGGAGTAGATCCCCCCCAACGTGCAGAGCTTCTCCACAATAACCTCTGTGTGTTGCTTAAAAAACATTTTCAGAGCAAACTGCATAGTCCATATTTAAAGCACACCATCTCTTATTTCTTCAAACGGGTGAAAACCAGGGTCCTTAATGAATGCATAAATCCTTGGTGTTTAATCTTTCTAAAGAAATACAGTAGTGTTTGCACAGGGAGGAAATTATGAAAAAAATCAGTAACTACTGAAAAAGCACAAAATATCTCAATATCACCATTTATATAAACATCGAAAGCTGTTTGCTTTATAGTAAAGAATACAAGAAACTTGACTTTTATCTCCTCCCCCACAGCTTTCAGTAAATAGTCTCAGAATGAAATTATCTTCAGTGTCAACTGTGAAACCATGCTATGATGCCACAGTCAGAAGGACTGGTTCCAGCTTCAGTGTAGCATGGCAGAATAAGCAAGAAATATCTTATAAGTAGGGCCTGTTAAAAGAGGAGAGGGCATAATTTAAGGATCAGTATATAAATAAGTTGTAACTCTTTTTTTGAATCTATATTGCTTTTCCTAAATGTACTAAAACTGTAAAGTAATATCAGTGGAAAATTGCAGCAGAATGATTTGTTTTCATAGTTCATTTATAGTTAATTTCCTGTACTAGTAGTACAGGGAAAATGATTTAGCAGCAAGTCTAGTGTGAATTCCTTACAAGAAACCAAAAGATAAATAGCTTACTCCCCGCTGCCTAAAGGTTTGAAAGTGTGGATGAACTGAATTAATAAAATCTTTGGAGTCTTTGTGTACTTCAGTATGGAAGGCATGAAAGGTATTCCTCCACTGTGCAGTTTATTTTCTGTACATGTTTTCCAAGAGGGCAGCCTAGAGATAATACAGGACAAATTACCTTCAGCTTTGAAAATCACAGTCTGCTTTTAAGTTCTCTTCAGGTGCAGCAGAAGGCTGTGGTTTCCTGCCCTCTTCCTGGGCAAAAACAAAAGGTGCCCTGGCACAACTAAGGCAATCGGATGAATGCAGAAAGGACTTTTGCTATGTTCTTTCTGTTCCTACAGAGATATATGGTGTTGTCCTCCATGTACATGAGCTCAGCTGTGCTAACTCATCCTCCTAATTTCTTCTCTGGAAGCCAGAAGGATATTTATTGTGGGGGGTCACTCCAGTGTCTGAGTGCTTGACTGCTGTTACACTGAGGTTGTTTTGCGCTTTCTTTGTCCGTCTCTCAGCTGTTGCTCAGCACTAACGTGCTGGCAGTGTCCATTCAAGGGAAGGAAGAGAAGCAGGAAAGGGGTGGACTTCTCATCAGAACTTGGCAGGATTTTTATTTTGGTATAATTTGTCGCTTTCTTAATACAAACATGTATAGGTATAGCAGGGTGTATATAAATACTCTACTAAAATATATGTAAAAAGTAAGAGACTCAACATATCCCACTCTTTTCTCATTGGTAAATTAATCAGACTAGCAAGTGCATATTAATGGTTCATGGCTGCTCCCCACTATTCCTGCCCTCCAGCTGTGTGCTTTTGAATAACAATTTGAATTTCCTCTCAAACCTCTCCCAATAAAAGATCTAAATCTGACCGGTCCTGAGCTACTCTGACTAGAGAGGACTGGCCTCAACCTGCTGACCAGCTGCTGTTGTAGCTCTGAAAAACAAATAAATTCACCTCCCACACATTTACTCCCACACATTTTCTTTCATCAATTACATATGAGATACAGTACAAATGGGATGGTCTCAATTATGAAGATCAGAGCAGTTACATGATTAAGGCTGCTTCTCTATTTCATTGATATCAAAAAGTAAAATACACATTATACTTTCTTACCCAGTTCAAAGCTGTTCTGTACTGGAATACATAAATCTAAGATTAAATACTCAAAACATGAAGCAAGCAAATGCTTCACTATAATAAGCTACTAAAACTTTTTTGTTCATTTTGTAGAGACGAACTTTGTTTCTTCAATATTGTGCATTAAACCAGAGGTTCATATTCTTGACTAACAAAATGCAGTTGAAGTTATTGATAAACTGGAATGTGAGCTGCTAACAGAACGTTTGTCATTTGATCTGTTCTACTTTGTCCACCTGGAAAATAAGGATCAACCAATCTAGTATCAAAGAGTTGGAAGGTTTAACAACACTGGGAGCTCATTTCAAAAGGATGCTTAATGATGAAGTACATTACGGATGTTATTTGTTATCTTGCTGTGGTGGATATTGACCATCAATCTAAGACAGGAGCTCAGTGCTCACCGTCTGATTACAATGTTGTTATGGAAGGGAAAGGCTGAATGTTGAGCTAAGCTAAGCAGCAATTAACTGTGTTTGCTTTTAACCTTTTCAGATATGGCAATTTGAATTATTAGCGTATTTGTTCATTGCATGACTGTTAAGATATTGGCTTAACTCTGAAAGGTGCTGAGAGTTGTAGCTGAGCAGCTGACAAATTTCCCAGTACTACATTTGTACTTCTATAGTACTGCTGAAAACACTATCCTTGACTTGAATGGAGTTAGGATCAAGTCCAAGTTTGGATGTTGTCCGCAGTCTTCACAGGCAGACATGTGAGAAAGTCAGGGAGACCTGGTGTGTGGCTGGATGGGGATAGCAGCTAAGTGAGGAACCTGCTTGGATGAGCTGCTGTCAGTATTTAGTGTATTGAGCCACATATATATGGTCTTATTAAAATTATGCAAGTAGTTAGACTGTGAGGATAAAGAGGTTTGCAGTGAATGTACAAATAAAAAACACTGGCTGCTTCCTACAAAAACAGATGGCACTAATATTTGTAAATGAATTGAAATAAGTTGACGATGACTTAGTAGTGAAGGTCAAGGAAACTTAGGGAGGTTTGGATTATCCAGCAGCTGGAGAAGGTTATCTTATTTGCACTGTTTCTACACGTAACTGTAAAATGACTACTGCTGAAATCCATAGCAGCCCTGTTTATTTGTTTTAGAAGTGTAAAACTGACATTTATATTACAGTAGGAAACAATATTGTAATGACTTCCCAGTCAGGGAATAGTGTAATTATTGGACATGCAGGGGCTACCACTCACATGGACGAGAGTGACCTATTTGAAATATTGTGTATGGATTGTCAGAGTGGCTTCACAAGTTCCCTGCTAAAGGACTCTAAACCCTCTCAGAACAGCCTCATGGATCCCCCAAAGATTCGAAAGATGGGAAGCAATGGCTGTGAGTAAATGGCTAGGGAGGCAGTGGTGTATTCCCACAGGCATCCGGCCTGGAGCTTGAGCTGTTCAACGTATTCATAGGTGATCTGCAGAACGGTGGGCTGACAGTATTTGCTGGTGATCCAAGATTATTTTAGCTAATGGCATTTAAAACTAGTGTGCATGACACTGAATGGCTGATAAAATTCAGTGTAAGTAAAAGAAGCAATGCATACAGAGAGAAGCCACCTTGCCCTGTACAAGGCTTGCACTGAATTAGCTGTTACCACTCAGGCAAGAGATGAGGACTCCCTGTTGAAAGCTTCCATTCATTCCCCAGATGCTGTATAGAGAAGAATTAGGAATGGCACAGAGAATGAAACAAACATATTATACATAATAAACATTTTATTAATATAATACAGAACAAATGTAGATTTCCAAAGCAGTGACATGGTGCAAGGGTGGAAGCCCTGCTTAACCAAGTATTTGAGTATCTGCCCTGCAGACAGGTCAGGGCTTTGAGCCATGGTGCCTGTACGGACAGGCAAATGTCCCTGGAGTAGTACAGCGCTCCTTTCTGCCTATATCCTGTAAGTCCAGCAGCATCACCAGAGGGGGCAGTTAGGAATAGTATCTTCTTTATCACCCTAGCAAGACTTGTCAGCAGCCTCTGTCCAAAACGGTTTTCATGAGATGCAGAATTTGCAGTGCTTGAGTCCATTTAATTAATGGTTCTTGAGCATGTCTTTTTATTTTACATTGTGCATTTATATAAGTTTAACATTATTTGTGTGTTGAACAGATGATGGTGGACTGACCAGCTCTGTCTCAAGAGCCAGTGGCCAGGCAGCAAATTCAAGGCCCTGCACTACACTCAGTACCATTCTGTCTCACCCTGGAACACCACTTACTTGGAAAACATTTTTCTCAACGAAATTTCTCAATTACTTCTACTTAAATATATTTTGGGGTTGGTTTTTTTTTGTAGTAACCAAGTGTCCAACCTGCCTTTCTGCGTAACACCATTCTGTGTCAGCTAAACAACTCCTCTTGCAGCCCCACCCAACTCAGCTTTCCCTTTCTCTCCTCATTTGTGCTTTTCTAAGCGTTGATTAGAACCCTCTGGTAGCACCAGGTTTGGTGAGCATTGAGATGGTTCCTTGTGTGTATGTGTGCTTTAGTACATGTGGCTGTGGAGGAGAAAGGAGGCACGAATTTATTTGCTTAACAAGCAGCATTTGGGCTCAGTTTTATCTTGAGCACTCAGGAGAGCTAGCAGCTGCAGGAGTTTATCACATTGCTGGTATGTTTATAATATAGCATGGAAGGTGCTATATAAGTGCCAATTACTCTATTAATACTAGTAATTATTTTTTTATATCCTACATTCATTTTATGCTCTTCATAAGAAAATGATAAATGCAGACTACCTTAACTTTCAAGTGTCTAAATGTGGTTCATTCCAAGGGTTAACCATACTTGTAGTTTACTGTATTAGTCCCAGTTGTATTTGACATAAAAATGTTTTTATAGCACAACCAAATACCAGCATATTTGCGGTTGCAGTCAGATGTTTCTAACTATATTGGATATAACCCACAATGGTTTCAGAAGATATTTCCATTGTTTTAGCCAGATTTAGAGAGGCTGGATTAAGCTATGGCCCAGTGGTGTTTACATATGTGAGTATCAGTCTTAAAGGGCAAAGAATATGATGTTCCATAAACCTTTATACAGAAATAAATACCTCGCAGCAAAAATGTTTTTCTAAGATCAGTTACTATTTCAACTATAATGACCTGCTTGGAGAAGGTCAGGGGCCAAATTCTTCTCTCATTTACACTGGCGTAAATCCACAGTAATGTAAGTGCAGGATTTTGGGCTTGGGAGTTTAAAACTTTGGAACTGATTTTCCCCTGACCCACAACATTTAATGCAATCTATTCTGTTTGAGCTGTTAATTTAGCAAAGTATTCCATGGATAAGATCCTGATAAACTACATAACATGAGAAATAAATTCAGTCAGAGCTTCAGGGCAGAATGCAGTCCTGGGCAGCCCTTATTTTAATTCTCTCTTTCTAAAAACAAAACCCTCCCAGTGTTGGTCTGCCAAAAGGCTTGTTCAGGTTGGAGATGTTACTGCTTAGACAGAATATGTATATGTATATATATATTAATGTATGTCAGTAATTTGCTGAAGTTCTGATCCAACTTTACAAGTGTACTGGTCCCCAGAAATCCCCAACTCATAACTGCCAGTGCAAACACCCCTCAGCCTTTATCGATCTTCTGGTTGAACCGAAGCTCAGTTCATGTATGTTCCTAATTTTTGCAGTTCAGTTTCAGTTTTAAACTTTATAGACTTCCCCAAATCATCTGTAACTTCCAACTACAATTAGTGTTTCTGTTCTTTACTGCTTGTAGTGAGCAGCTTGTTAATGAAAGGTAATTTAGTACCAATTTGAACATCAAAACATGTTAATATTATGTAAATATGAAGGGTAATTTTTTTTTAAATCACATACTTGACTTTTGTGAGTGCAGTGCAAATCCAGTGTGTGTACACAGGGCAATCCACGTTGCTCTTGAAAAAATTAGCAAATACTTTGTAGCTTAAAACGGTCAGTTTAACATAGCTGAACTCAAAACTGGATTAACAGACTCTGTGTAGAAGCATCCCTTGTAGCAACCAGCTGTCTGGGACCCTGGACATCCCCCCTGCCCCCAAAATCTGTTCACTCACGCACCCCACAACCCCAGTGGGATGAGGGAGAGCTCTGGGGAAAAAACAAGTGAAATCCATGAGTTTAGTTAGAGACAGTTGCGATGGAAGGGGAAATAATAATGATAACAACAATAATAATGATAGAATATACAGAACAAGTGATGCACAGTGCAGTTGCTCACCACCTGCTGACCACTGTCCAGACAGTTCCCAAGCAGTGATTGGCTCCTCCCAGTCAACTTCCCCAGTTTATTTACTGGGCTGACATTCTATGGTATGGAATATCCCTTTGGCCAGTTGGGTCAGCTGTCCTGGCTTTGTCTTCTTTCAGCTTCTTATGCCTCCCAGCCTACTCACTGGTGGAGTGGCGTGGGGAGCTGAAAAGTGCTTGACTTAGTGTAAACACTGCTTAGCAACAACTAAAACATTAGTGTGTCAACATTATTCTCCTCCTAAATCCCAAGCACAGCACTGTAGCAGCTACTAGGAAGAAAATTAACTCTATCCCAACTGAAACCAACACAGCACCCATTCCTTATTCTGTACCACTTGTGTCATGCCCAGGCCCCACACTTTGCAATGCATCCTTTCCTGTCTTTGGATGTATACACACACAGGTATCGTTCCCTTTGTCTGTGGGCCATCCCTTTAAAATGTCCATTGAGTTTATTTAGTCACTGACTTTGGGATCCTTCTGCCACAGCAGTCCAAAGGGCAGGAGAAATGGCCTGTGGTGTTGGATCATTGCGTGCCGAAGCCGGTTCTGGTTCCATCACTGTTGTGTTTGTGTGGTTCTGTTATTGCTGGATTTGCCCAGTTCCATCAAATTTCATTCTTCATTAATCTGGGTAATTCTTACTGTAATGCTCTTGATACTGCATATAGCAACCATAGCAGTGATGACACACAGTATTATATAGAATTAACATTGTACAATTGAAAAAGAGAATAGCAATTTTTCTTTTTTAGCTTAAAATAGTAAATTGATTAACTGATCCTCTGTGAGGAGCATCTCATGTAGCAACTAGTTACATTGTGCTCTGCACGCCATCCAGATTATATAGGCCAAACTACACATACACAGAAAATGAAGGACCAAAATATTTCAAAGCCTATAAACTCCTCTGCATATCTTCCAACCATGGCTCTTTCACAGCTCAGGAACCTGAAATGGGATCTTCCTCCTTCTAGTGACACACATCTGTAGCTCTTGTGTAGCCCGGCCACCTCCTAACATTTCACTTCTCAGGTACCAGGGATTTCCATTGGGAATGTGAAGGCAGCAAATGGATTGTTTGAAGCACAAAATCATATTAAGATACTATCCTGTCAAGAAGGTTTTCACACTGTGCATTTTTGTGAATTCTTGTTGTTGACCTGGGCAGTGGGGGAGTTGATAGGTCAGAAGGGCCATTTGTGCCTGTCTTTGACATTGAGTAATACAGATCTGGCTGAATTTTCCCACTTGACCATGCAGTGTGTTAGTAGATATATTAAAACCTGGTGCTATATTACTGCTAGATACATTAAAACCTGTTGCTATATTAAAACCTGGTGTGACTTTGGATATACATTGGATTAGTTTATCCCAAATAACTCTTCCCATCTAATTTGAGCGTTACACAAATACAGTAACAAGTGAGAGGAGCTTCATTGTAGTTTTAATTCAACACAGAGCACAATATATATAACTACTGAAAACAGAACCAGAATTTGACAGACTCAGATCTGGCGCTTCCCTAATCCTGCGGGCTCTGTACAAAACCCTAATGGAAAAATACCCAGGAAAGGATGGAATGAGATTAAATCAAACTCTCTACAGTTCCTTGGAAATGCTGTTGCCTTTCAGGAGGATGTGGGGTAGAGGGAGTGCATAGTCAAAAGTTTGTCCCTGAGATTTTGAAGGGAGGCAGGACTTTTTCTGAAGCTCCATGTTGAAAAATCTTCCTTCTTTTCACAGCTTCCCCCCTCCCATCCTGGAAGCAAAACTTACTTCAGAGCCTTGCTGTTGTTTCATGTTCATGTAACTGTGCAAAAGGAAGGGGACTCTGAAAGTTTATGGTGGTGTTTGCTATGCTAAGCACCAGATGGATTTCTATCCAGATGTCTTAACAGCTGCTGAAAAGGCATGCAGTAGAAAATTATTACTTCCCATTTACACATGCAGTTCCTACATGCAGAAAAGACATGGAAAGGCACTGGTAGAGCTAGGGGTATAAGGAAGCACATGTTTTACTTCCCTTCTTTCCCACCTACTGTGGGAAACTTGGGGCTTTTATTCTTATTCTTCTTTAGGTCACTATGCATTACATAGTTCCTTACTTCTTGTTTTCCAACCCCATATTCTGAAGATCAGGTTTAAGCTCAGACATGTGAGTGAGTGCTGCTCATGGAACCACTTCTGCATTTCAGTTGGACTCATTTACATGGGTTGTTTCGCAAAACGTGTAGGTCACACTTCCACCCTTTGATTCCTGTTACTCCCATTTTGTGACTGGGAGATCCAAATGTAAGTAAATTACCTTAAAGAAAAAATGCCTTTTAACTTCAGTTAGACCAGGATTTTACTCTTAACCCTTTCTCAGAATCATTTATTACAAGACAGTGCAGGTGTAAGCACCTACCACCAAAGGCCCAGTGCCACCAAGCACTTGGTAGACAGTGAAGTATTTCCAAAGAGTTACAAGGAGTCTTCTGCTCACCACCCAACTGAGTACATGGAATCATAGAATGGTTTGGGCTGGAAGGAACCTTAAAGATTATCTCGTTCCAACCCCCTGCCATGGGCAAGGACACCTCCCACTAGATCAGATTGCTAAAAGCCTCACCCAGCCTGGCCTTGAACACTTCCAGGGGTGGGGCCATCCACAACTTCTCTTCCAGGGCCTCACCACCTGTTCCAGTTCCCCAGCACCTGTTCCAGTGTCCCACCACAGAGCAACCCTCATTATTGCACTCTGTGGGAAAAGTTCTGGTTTTGTGCATGCACATCTGAGGAGAGAATCTAATGATTCTCATCTCAAAAAATTTGGCTAGCTGGCCTGTTTCAAAGTTAGCTACCTAAATCTATATCCTTGCATGCATCCCAACATGCGGAGCTGTACCAGTAGTTTTCCTCTGTAATGGGCAAGACTGCTCACAGAATACAGTGCTTGAGGTAGAATTAAAAGCCTGGGAAAGGCTACTTCACTGTGGTATGGGCTAGAGTAAGTTGATGCTGGAGGTGTCTTCTTTCTGGAAAGGAAAATATTTAAAGAATGTGGTATTGCTGCTAACTGGATGCAAACTATGTGAAATGGGCAGGAGAACAGGACTTGGTTCCATTTTCCAGGGTGAGTGTTTTTTTGAAGTAGATTCTTGTAATCAAATAGATTCAGAGAGATAGATAGATAGATAGACTTTTTGTAGATTCTTTTTTCTAGGATCCAGTCAGCCTCAGGAGCCCATTAGGAGTCACTTAAAGGCATAGAAGGCGGTTATCCTGCCTGAAGAAGCCCACAGTACACAGAAAGCTGTTGTACTAGTAAGAGAAAAAAATCTACTCTCTTAGGACAATGCCTTTCTGCTTTCAGACTAATCATTTGTTTTTTGGATGTAGTCTGAACAAAGAAACAATTGCTTTTATTAACCAAATAATCAGTTACAGTCATTAACTAGGTTAAAAACTCCATTTATTTTGTATTTTGGGTTTTGTCCTCTACTACTCAAAATAAGTACTTTTTCCCCTCAAAATGAGTAAGAATTAGCAGCTGTACTTAAAGTGTATTCTGGTCGATGTGTGCCATAATTGCTTTTGTCCCTCATCTCATCAAGTTGGTTTTTTTTTTTAAAAACAACCATTCCAGTGAAAGTTCAGCCTCTTTAACAGTTGATATATTTCTCTCTTGCTCCATTAGGAAGCTGATCCAGCTTGAGTTTCTGAATATCCTCATAGTGTCAGTGCACACGTCTTCTGTCAAGTTCAATTAAGAATAGCTCAGATAGCAGTTGAGTATTTTTCCATTGCAAATCATAACTTCCTGACCTTTTCAAAACTTCTTCTGCAGATGTTCCTGTGATGGAGTGTCAGACTCCACTTGGGCATCATTCCCTCATTAATGTAAAAGAGTGTGACTGTGTCTTCTCTTACACAAGCAGCTTTGTTTTGTTTTCTCTGCTGTTATTTGAGTTTCATTTTGGAGTGTGCATATGCTCAGATTTCCCCTCTTGCAGCACAGCTGGCTATACCCAAGAGTGTGCAGTCTCGAGTTCATAGCTAGCCCTGCTGGGGTGGGGGCAGTGCACCAACAAGGAAAAGGGAAAGGAGGCAGTAGCACAGCCTTCACAATGTGAAGATCATGGATTTATTTTGTTTAGATGTATATATCTCAATAGCTCGGTCAGACTAACAAGGGAAGGGTAATGCTGTGTTGCAGTTAAGGTGTAATTACGCTGTTTCCAGTGGATAATTACAGCTTATTTATGAACTGCCAAACCTGAACAATTTGCTCACTGAGCCCCCTTGGCAGAAGTAGCCGCGTGTGTGCTAAAGGCCAGGTATAATAACTCCTGCTGTACAATGTCATTATTCCGGGCCCTGTACTGTTTTTTCTGATTAAAGGTGTTAATAAGTATTGATGCGAAAAGACAAACCTTCACTGTAGCTGAGCTGAGCCCAGGACCAGCTCTGTGCAGGAGGACATTAACAGCTGGCAAATGACAATGTGCCTCCTGGATTCTTTCACCTTAGAAATGAGCCTGCATCTTGTTTGGCACGGTCTGCTTCCTGGTGTGCTCTGCTCCCGCATGCCTTCTGCTCCTGGGAAGGGATACCCAAGCTCTGCTCAGATGGGAGGCTGCTAGGGATCCCCAGGTGCCAACTCCTGGGGGCTCCTCTTCTCCCCAGCCTAATGAGTCTGACCCACATAGCCAGGATATGGAAGCAGACAAAGCCTTTTGCTGAAAGACTAATGATTAAAAAGGATGATTTTGGGCAACCAAATTGCCATGTGGGGCCCAATTTTTGTGGAAACCTGTGAAAGTGCTTTACTTACACGTACAAAAAATACTCTGTGATGTGTAGTTCTCTCAAATTTTAAAAACAAGACCAAAAAGCCAAACCCCAAAATCCTACTTGCATGTTATGGCAGCAGCCTGTTTACAAAGCATTTGGCCATTTAGCTTCAGTTAAGACCTCTTTGAAGGCACTGTCTAATTTTGCATTGCCTGGATTTTCTCTGAGTCCCCAGTCTCAGCTGTTGATGGAAGATACGGTAAATAATGTTGGACAGTTGAAAAACACAGATTAATTGTATGGAAATGTCATACAGGTCAAGGGGGATTGTGTTTCATGTTATTTACTGATACAGGGCAGCATCACCAGTGGAATTTGTACATCCTATACTCTAACATACTCATTTATTTGGCACTCCTTAATGGAAAACATGGAGCAATTATATGCAGACAATGCTGTAATGGAAAATAATTGAAGACAGACACGGTTTGGGGTTTGGGTTTTTGTTTTGTTTTTTTTAAAACAATGCATGCCAGATCCTGCATGCAACAATCCTTTTTTTTTCCTCCCAGCATAAATGCAGCCAATGCTTGAACCACACATGAAACCACAGTTCTGAGGCTCTAACTTCACAGCCAGCTAGAAATGACCAAAACAACATCTGTTACAGTTAGAATTTGAACATGCTTTTTTACTTTGTAGAGTTCCTTTCTCTGCTGAAATCACCCTCAGCAGAGTTAATGTTTTTTAACTGTTTTATCTGAGTAAACAGAAAACTCGATGGTTTTCTCAATCTTAGCAAAGGATTTGTGTGAAAATCCATCACACAAAAATGAGTAAAGTACATGTGTACATAAATCTTTATGTATGTAGTATCTGAAGCATTTCTCATTATCTCTTCCACAGTGCTGTAACAGTTAAAGCTTCTTTTAAGTCAGTGTACACTCGACATTCTGTTGCTTTTTATGGTTTTAAACATCAGTGTTTACCTCTGCATAAGTGAAGCTGTCAACACAGTGCTTCTAATATTAATGTGACATATATGCCTATTCTTGTTGCTCTTGTTGTTATTAATAGTAATCATAATATTTGAGTTATGGTAGTACCTCAAGGCCCAGCCCTCTTCTCACTAAGTTTTTACAAAATAAAATAAAGAGAGGGTCCCTTCCCAGACAGATAAGCTGAAAATCAGGCATGGAGAGTGAGAACAGTGAGCTGGAGCAGGTCAGAAGAAAAGCTGAAGTGATGGCAAAGATGCCACATGTGTTAGAGGAATCAGAAATAATCAAGTTTAATTGATTTGGATGTCAAATACATTTCAATGTTCTTGCACGGGTTGGAGAAATGTGGGTTTCTGGTATTTGTGTTGCTCTCAGCTCAGTACCTCTGGCTGAGGTATTTTTCAGCCATGGCCAAGAAGTAATTAAGTAGGTCAGCAGCTTTTAGGAGTCATGGGCATCCTCTTTTTGACTGGCAGTGGGAGCAAAGAGGAGGTTTGTAGCAATGAGAAGTTGTCAAAGAGTGCATGAATAACAGAAGGATGCGTCTTAATCCTTGATATATTCACTTTAGAAGGTGTTATATTGTGTAGTGTCTTTACTCAGTTTATGCAGACAATTCTTTTGAGACTTTGCAAACTACCCTGGGCTACCAGGCATGGTGATGGTAGCCTTTTCACAGGACATGAGCTGGTGATTGCTCTCGTGTACATCAGCCTCTCCTTTTATATCTTAGCCATCCACGAAGGCCCTCAATCATCTTGCAGGGTCCTAGGCAGTGACTTCCATGCTCATGTTGCAATGAGAAGGTTAAAAAGCTGTTCTTCTTCCAAGCACCAAAAAAAAAAAAGATTTGTATCAGAACCAGAGCAAAGATCTCTTCTAGCACAAAGAAAGGCCTTAAGAGTAGTAGCTGGTGGTGAAGTTTTTGTGTTTTCCATAGCTTAAAGTTTTATGATTCCAAGAACTATTCTAGGAAGCAGTGTCAGCATTGTAAACTGCTGCATGAAAAGTAGAACATCCTTTAAATTATGGTTATGGGAGTGGAGTGGAAAGCAAATAGCAGAAAACTGATGCTGAGACATAATAGATTTTCTTGTACTAAGTCATTCATTGTCATGTTGCAAAAGTTGTCACACTGGAAAAAATTTCTGTGGTTTTTTCCTTAATGATAAAATACTACTATTTCCATGGTGAGGTTAAAAATGGTGGAAAAGGTACAATATGAAAGGCTTTGCTGTTTGATCACTATGCCTTACTGCTGCTGAGCCTTTTTTTAAGGATGTAAAGAATACTTGTATGGCCAAGTTTTAATTATTGATAATTATTGACCATTATTGGATAGTGTTGTGAAACAAATCACTCTGCTCTTCATTGTCACAAGGTTATAGGAACTGTGGGCTAGCAGGCATTAAGAAAGCTTCGAGTACTCTGCTTGCTCTGCTAGGTATTGGTGGAGATGAAGGCAGGAAATCCATCCTCCTAAAATGACATATTAATAAACAGTATAATTTTGAGCTGGTGAATTTATGGGTTGTTTTTTTCCCTTCAAAAGCTGAGTTGCACACAACTGCTGAAGGGGAAAATGAAGCTTTGTCGTGCCTAACTGGCACAGATCCAATATGCTAATGATACTAAACGTTTTAAATCCTGCATGAGTCAAAGATGCAAATGAGAAAAGATGGGCTATGTTAGAAGTTTTTAGAAATAGGTGTATGTGGAAATGGACCACAGTTTGCAGATAACACAGGAGTGCTGCATCCATCTGTCCTCCTTGCCGGAGTGATAATGGAGGCGATTAGTGAATTGCCAACAAGGCAAGTAACAGCCTCCCTGGTGGCATTGGCTTTGATTGATTTTATGCAGCAGTGAGAGGCTCCATGTTTCATTCCCAGAGACTCCACATCCTGGATCAGAGGTTATGGGGATGGGAGAGCAGAAGCAGTATGATGTCTTCATTACCCAGAGGAAAAAAGCCAATTATGCTGAACACCAGTGTGGCTCCCCAACTGCCACTGGCATCAGCTCCTGAGGCTGGAGGTTGCCAAGTCTCTTGGCCAATATCTGCTGTTCTGGCAACTGCAGCCATCAAGAAAAATGAAAAGGGAAGAGGAAAAAAAAAAAAAAAAAGGAAGATTAAAGTAATTATAGGAGTGACAAAGGAAGATAATTTTAGGGTCTGGTTCTCCATCTAATATCAACTCCCTGTGAACAGCAAAGACTTCAACACTTTAACAGGATTATTTATGGACTGGACTCTTACAAGATAGCTTGGGAATACATTGGTCTGCTATTAAACAAATATACATGTGGCTATTGTATGTGTATGCTGCCAAATTACCTGGGAGTGCATGGGATCACCCAAACATAGAGAAAAGGAAATCTCTCTGCAGTTACCATGAGCATATAGCTGTACACAGCCATGTCCCTGTGGTGTCTAGGTGTACTTCTGTGCTCATTAGGGGAAGGACAGCATCTCGCTTCAGCTTTCTCTGCCAGCTCTTTCCACGGTACAAAGCAATGGCTCTAGCCTACAGATGTCAGAAGCTTTTTTCTCTCTGTCATTATTCAGCCCTTCTAAAGGTTTTTGAGAACGTATATGATGGCTGAAACCTGAACTAGGTGTTTTCAGAGCCTGCTATATCCATATCCCTTCCTCCAAGAAACAGTGATCCTGAATCTGCCTGGTTTTCATTGAAATATCTTCCCATAACAGCCAGTGAAAAGAGACCGTGCTCTCACTCCCTGAAAAGAAAGCATTAACACTTCTGAAGGTCTCTTTAGCAGCATAATAAGCTTGGTACATTTCAGGCCTGGGAGTTATTTACACAATTTTTATGAGAAGCCAAATACATCAATAAGCACATTGAAAATATCTGCTGGGACAGTGGATTATAGGAAAATTGAGAGTGCCAAGTTTCAGAATTATGAAAATATTTTTAACTGTGCAAATGATGAATGTGATGCTCTATTATGCAGTTTGAGCTAAGGCATCTATTTATATGAGCTCACTTAATAAGGAATCATTTAATACAGTATGATGAAAATAACCAAGTTAATAATTTTCTTTTATAAAAGTGAAAGTGCTCTTTTTTCTTTTCACAGTCATGCTATCAGAGCTCATTTTATGTTATTGATTAAAATTTAAAGATATTATTTAAAACAAGGGAAAAGAACCTGAAGAAATTCAAGTGCTAAAGGTATCTTTCTAAGTTGTCTGTCATTTTAACGTAAAAGGAAAATAGTTCGTATTTTTCCGGCTCAAATTTTCCCTTTATTAAAAAGAAATTAAAATGAGATACCTCCTCCCCCACTTCTTTCCTTTTTCCTTCACCTTTCTTTTTATGTAAGGGAAAATGGAGTGGAGAATAAGCAGCTTTCTCAGTTTTTAACACCCACCCTCCCCTTCAAAAAGTCAGCCGTAGCTGATTGCTCTTTCTTTTCATGCTGAAAAGTGCGTGTTCTTTCAGCACCCAGCCCTGATTAGGAAAAGGGCTGGTTTTTCTGGTAGGGTTTTCTTCTTGACTCGCCTGTAGCATCATCCAGCTGCTGTCCCCTGGGAGTCTCGTGCAGGGGAACTTGGGGGACACACCGTGTCCCCTGGGAGTCACGTCAGGCTGAGCTCACCCTGACCCACCTCAGCCCGAGACTGAAGGGTGGCCAAGACTGGGGCTAGAGCCAGGCAGCTCCTCAGGGATATCCCATCTCTTCTGCAAGCGGGGCGATATCGTGTATTTAAAGATCTGAAGTGCCCGGCGTCGTGACGAGAGCAGAAGCATCCAGACAAACCAGAGTTGGTTTTGTGGCTGGTGCTGTTTCCAAATTAAAAAAACAGTCAAGGGCTTTCGGATAAGATGTGCATGTCAAAAGGCAATAAAGAAAACAACTGGTCTTAAAAGCTAATCGCCATGCACCGTTGAGATTGGGACCAAAAAATGTTAGCTAATATTTTAAATGTGAGTGAAGGGTCAACAGATGAACCGTATTGTAAACATACATGTCAGCAGCAGGGCAGGGTTGAAGATAAAATTGGAACCATGTGCTTCTCCATTTCTCATAAAGCACAGAGGTCATGACCCCAACGGCTTAAAAGTCCCTCAACAGGGAAAAATATAATAATGTCATATGTCACGCAGGGAGATGCTGTGCTTATTAATTTTGTAAGGTACATACAATTGCTAAGAATAATGTTTTGTACTGTGAAGGAGAGAGTGTCTTTTAAGAACATCTGGTTTTTATCAAATAAAACTACTCTTGAATCAGGTCTTAACACAATACATGGAAATACAGTTAGAACTTACAATGAACTGTAACTAATCCCACAAACTGACGAATCAGCACAAATCACTAAATATGATATTTAGAGCAAATGAATACAGTCATCTGATAAACTTTGGAACCGCCTCATTACTGCCATTTATGCAGTCATTAAAGAGCTGTACCCAAGTTAGCATTCACCCCATTTCCACCCTAATACCTGAGGAAGCTGCAGGCTTTTTCTTTCATTTTTCTTTCCCCATCTATAAATTCTACACATTTCTTTCCATGGTGCAGTTAGATGGTCATTGTGCTGGGTTTTAAGTTAGGGAAGCACAGAGAAAGGACTGACCATTGCACCAAATCCAATTCCCCTCAAAAAAGATGAGGATGGCAAGGTGGTGATCTGAAGGCAGAAGGCACCAGTGTATGTGTGGCAGCTCCATGGATATGATGGCAATGACAGTGTGCTGTCACAGGGAGGGAAACCTTCACAGTGCCTACCCAGAGCTTCAGCAAGTCCTCATCCCAAGAAACATAAATGTGTATTGCAGAAACTGTTCAGGAATGATACTTTCCTGGAATACAGATGTTCAGGGGTCTTGCCTCTTTAAAAAAAAAAAGAAAAGGTGCATCTGCTCTTATTCAACAGTGTTGGCTAGAGGAGTAAATATGGGATTGAGAGAAAAAGGTTCTGAGTTCTGATCTTTGCTTTAAGTGGGTTTTCATGTCTTGGTAGGAAAAGCTCTGTTGCTTTCTGCTAACACTAAAATGAATGTACCTGTTTCAAAGCATATCTCTGACTATAACTAGTTGCAGCTTCTCTGGTTCTTTGAAGATTCAGAAAGGGTATTTTTGTAGTAGAGCTACATCATAAAATGCCAGGGCCCGCCCTCCTGGCTTTTCCATTCCTCAGGGTACTGCAGTTCCAACCTCATTGTTTTCTCTTCCCAATACAGACTTTTCTCCCCTCTTCTATTTCCTATCACTGTTCCACTTGTACTTCTTGCCTGCCAGATAGCTATCTGTTTTATCTCCCTATATATGCATTTCAAAACTGAGGCTCTGAAATGTCTGGGATGAAAATTGCCCTCCAAGAGGCCAAAGTGAGGAAGGAACTGAATGTTCTACTTAATTCAGATGAATCCATGTTAAACCTGTTTTCTACTGTTTTCTCACATGCAATTATCAAATGCTATCCTAGCCAAAAAGACCTGTCTGTTGACTTTTTTTCCAGTCCCTGTGTTCATGAGCATGCAGGTCTTTTATAATAGATTGTATTCAGGAACATCAGGCTAGAAAGAACTGCCTTCTGCCTTTGAGATTGATCTCCCACAGTTGCAACCATGAGACAGATCCCAGTTCAGGAGTGCACAGAACTTTCATTCCTGCAATCACAGCACACAAAATACTACTTATTTGCCTCAAAAAATACATATTTATAGTGGAAAATCAGAAGTCATGCTATAATGTGCCACAGGAGCATAAGAGGAGAGGTGAAGGGTATTGCAAAACGAGATTGTGTGTGAAATACAGCTCCCAGGTGGAAAGAAAAGCTGACTAATAACCATTGCTTCTGAGGAAATAGGGAAACGCAGTAAAGTACCTGCCAGTATGACCTAAAGGAAAAACGTGTGCTGTTCGTGAGTGCCAGTGGGATGTGCCAGCTAGATGCTGAAGGGAATGTAATGGTTTGAAGCATGAGTGTGTCTGCATCTTATTGCAGTATCCAGTTGTTCAGCAGAGGGAGGAAAATATCAGAAACAAGGGCAGCAGGGTGATTAATTCTTCAGAAGGCAGGAAAGCTTGAAGTTAATTTGGTGTAACTGTGCCACAAACAGAGATACGTTCTCCTTTCAAACTTCCTTGTATGTACCAATACGCTGGATACCTACAGATTTGCATCAGAAACACACTTTCTGGGAATTTCTCGCTATAAATTAACAATTCCCTTCCTAATACCCTCAAAATCCATCTGAAAGCCATTTAGGCAACCTGTCACTATGAGCCTCATGTAAGCAGCTTACAGAATTTCACTCTTCAGACAGCTAAAAACCTTTTTCTAACTTTAACTATTTATTCATGATCAGTTTATTGCAATTTGATCTTATGCTCTATGGTCACAGTTATACAGGGCCATTATATCTTTTTTCTGCCTTTCCTTTGTGAAGCTGAACAAGTCAACTTCTCCTATTTTCCTATCACAGGATGCCTTCTCTCTCCCTTAATAAATTCCGTGATCCTTCTTTGTAACTTGGTTTCAATGCAGTGGTTGTCCTTAAGATATTTAGAAAGAGTGTATCTGGGAAACATGGGACCATGAAGATTCAGTAAGTACTCTGTGTGCATGTGTTTAAACCTATAAATGATGCACTCCCACATGTATCTCTACACATATATTTTGAAACCAAAAAAAAGTATCAAGGTTCAGGTTCTTGCCAACCTCTTCCCCTTGTGCTCAAAAGACCTCTTGGAGTCCTTCTCAGCTTAAGTAGCAAGATGGAAGAAGATGCAGCACAATTAAAGCAGATCTAAATACAATAAAAAATAGCTACCTCCTCTCTTCTTCTGAGAATTGTGTAACCTGACCTGGTTATGTTTTTATAAAGTTGGTATGTGCCCCTACATGTATGACTTCCAGCATAAAGAAACCCTAGAACCAGGCATGTTGTTATCATGTCAGTCTTCAAACTCCAGTCATCTTAAGGGATTTCATAAATCATAAGGATCTTATTCATATTTAAAACACTGTCAAAAGCACTTAGCTCTGTTATGCCATTCTAATTTTAATTTTTTTATTTAAGCCTCTTATAAATGCATACGGCTTAAATGCTCATATAGCTGTCAGTACTTCCCCCTGATTTCATTACCTGCAAATTCTTGATAGAAAGCTGTGCACTGAAGCCACTGTGTTGTGGAAGACTTAAAAGGGTATTTTGAACGACTTCTCCTGGGTCACCTTGTTAAGGTCACTTACTTAAGGTACCAGTCTTGTATTTAGTAAATGTCACTATATTCTGTTCTGTATGTACTTAAAGGCTATCCCAGTTCTGGGCCTGATTCTGCAGTCACATCTGCACGAGCCCAGATGTGTACATATGCAGAGCATCTCTGGCTCTAGCAGTGCCTTGAGCAAACAGCAGTTCTATAATCTTGATTAAATTTAATAGCCAAAAGAAGAGGCTAACCACAAATCAGTGACGGTGAAATATAAGCCTTGCCCACCTCACAGAAATAAGAGGGTTCTGTGTTCTCATACCCTACCCCAATCATACTTAGATCTGTTTGAAAGCCAAACCAAATTGTAAATGAATCCAAAACCAAACCGCGAATTGGCTTCTGGCACTTTAGATGCTTTTATTTAGGTGCCACCCAGCTATGGAGGCTCCACAAAACCAAACTGGTGTTATTATCATCCTTTATCCTCCTTCTAAACTGCTTCTGACACCATCTAGGGCAATTTGAAGCATAATCAACAGAGTGAAAGGCAATGAAATTTTGACTGAAAATAGTGTATTACTGTGATCCCACAACTTTTCTTTCCTGAGTACTGTGTCAAACTTTTTCATTAGAAAGCCATTTTTTCTTCTTCTAACACTCCTTAGGTTTTTCCTTAGACTTCAGTCTTCACAAGTTTCTTATGTTCAATCCCATCCACAAAAGCTTTGGTAATGAATTTTGGGGAGAATAATAATAGATATTTTGATTGGAGATAAATGAGTCTGTCTTCAAAGCTTTTTGGAAGGCTGTCACAAAAGTGGCAGTCCTTTGAAAGTCCACAGTTGGGTCTTTCAGTGCTGCATTTACTCTGCTCCAGTTAAAGAACTACCAAAAGCCCGATTCTTGGAGATACTACAAAGCTGTGTTGGTGAGTATTCCTGTAATGGGAAGAAAAAGGATGAATACGGTAAGCTTCTTCAGTTTCAGCTGAGATGTAAAGGATTGGATTATTGTTCTTGAGAGCCGTGATGTTTTAACCTTGGCATTGACTCCTTATTTTTTCCTCTCTGAGGTCCAGGTCTGTAGGAACCACTGCCTTAGCCAAGGCAAGTTATTGCTACCTCAGGGCTCAGGGTTGGGACAACATGCTCAGCTTCTCAAATAGAAAAGCACAGCCTCCAAAGGTTGTTGACTCTTGGCCTGGTGACTGTGATGTGGCATGGTGTGGCAGCGTGGCTGAAATGGAGACAGAGCAATGATAAGTGTGGCACTGCTCTCATCAGAGCCAGTTGGCAGAATTTCATTCGCTACAGCAGGGCAATGGGTTCAAGGCAGAGGGAAGGTGACTCATCTTGACTCCTTGGGTATTTGTCTCTGAGTGTTGATCTCTGATCTTACCAGTCTAGACTCAATGTTTGAGTGGGGGGAGAAAAGTGGTATCTAGAGCATGATGCATCTCATCTTAAAATAGACATCTAAAATAAATTGTGTGGACTACAGTCTAGCTGCCTGTTTCTCTCTGCTGACTATAAAAAGCACCAGTATGACTGGCTCCAAAACACACATCTGTGTTGACACTTAGAGAAAGATCATTTGCTGGAGCGGACTGAAATGACATGGAAGAGATATCCCCCCATGGTATTTGGGTGGAAAGCCACCTCACCAGTGTTGTTACCTTATGGACAACATTACAGTACATATAGCAATATTCTGCAGTAGTCCTCTGTGAGACTCAGAAGTGTGTGTTTGTGGCTCCTAATCCCTCTGCTTGCAATCTCCCCCGGGCCGGTAAGCAGGAGGAGATGGGAAGAAGACAGGCATGTTGAATTGGTCTTTATGCTTCCTCCTCCGTTTCTAACTTTTTGCTTTCATTTAACTCTTATCTTAATGTTGTGTTTCCCCATTTCCAAATGTTTAGAATTTAACATTGCAGTTTCCAATGAAGAGTACCAATCCCTCCCTCAGTTCTGAATAATGAAAACATTTTAATTAATTTAATTAAGAATTAAATTATAATGCACAAGGTAGCTGCAAAGTTGTAGTAGAATATCTGTTTAGATATTCACTTCCAACAGTTTTTAAGCAATTGCTTTTAGGTGGTCATGGTTTTACAGTGATGGGCTTTTCTACAAGAAGAAAATAGTGCTTTTTACGTTTCTAATTCAGTTTCACTCAAGCTTTCAGAAACTGTATTTTTTTCTGTGTGAGATGGAAGGTTGATACTGGTTTACCTTCCCCAAGGTTTTAGAAGACACCAGGATATTTCAAGGATGCGATGCCTGTGGACGCAGAGGCACTTTGTTATTCTCTAGCTGTTATTGTCAGTTTGTGAGACTTTCTGATTCACAAGAAGTGCTTGCCATAGCACCATCAGGTGCTATCAGCAGTTCACTTTCTGGTGTCTTTTTGTGTGAATCATCTCCAATAAACAAAACCCCAACTTTTATTTCTGAGATCTCTTATGGCATAACGGAGGAAGATGCCTGTTCTTCTGTCTGTTCAGTACGGCCTAATTTGGGGGCATATTGCCAGGTTCAGCATGCTTAAGGCCTGTGCATAGCATTTGGGCTGCTAAAATATGCTCTGATTTCGAGGGAGAATATCTGCAAAAGCAGTCTGACATTAAAAAAATTTTGTAAGTAAGTAAAGGAGTGATTTAAATTTTACATGCATAGGGATGCATTTTGCATGCATTTATAGGCATAGGGAAGTATAATTTGCAACAGATTTTTTTCTTGTTCTCTGCATTTTGAAAAGCTCACGGCTGCTGTATTCCTACTACTCAACACCCAGGCTTCTTTGCTAGTAAGCACAGGGGGTTATTTTCTGGGTTTCATTTTCAAACCATAGTGAAACTGAAAAAACAGCAAGGGCTGGATATAAGTGCAAATTATGAAAGCCATAAAATACTCCCAGCACACAGAGCTCTGTATGGCAGAGCTGATGGTTCACGTCACTTGGTTAATACTTAGTACTACTACTACAAAACAAACACTGGGATTAATCACAAGTCTGCAGGTTGAAAACCTTGAATGAGCAACTGTAGAAGGATTTTCAGAACTGCTTCAGTCTGTTGATGTATCTCGCCATAAAATCTTTCCATATTCATATTTGTTTTTTGGCTGAAGAAGTTAAACAGTGGTCTGGCTGCTAGTACAAAGTGTTCTGTCTCCCTTCCCCTCCTGCCTTCCTGCATTACCATGACTCCAAAGTGAGGGGAGGAGTCCGGAGACTGAGCAGAATCAAATGCAGGTGGGGATTGAGTGCTAACCAGCCAAGACAAACAGCGCTCCTGCTGTCTTCTTTTTTTTTCTTTTTCTTTTCTTTTCTTTTTTTTTTTCCCTCCCTTCCCCTGAGCTGCCCTACATTTGAAGCTCTCAGCCTGTTTGTAGCTGCTGGTGCATGCAGTGGTTCTGATGGCTGCAGTGCTGCATGTCCCTGTTAAAGGCAAACACACACACACTTGCTTCTTTTACATTCTCTCCTCCCCCTCCACAAACCCTTTTTCCCTAATAGTTCAGTTTTGAAAGAAAGAAGTAATGCGGCGAATAATAGATCTGTGCAAAAAGCCGGGTAACAAAGCCAGGAGAAACTTGGCCAGCTTTCAGCTTTGTTACAGACTCAAAGCTCAGTCCAGGTGTATGGAAAATTTTGCGACTGTTCTCCAGACTGCTCAGCAAAACTAGGCCCTCTTGCACTCAGACTGATTTCTGATTCACAGGAGCGGATTTCTGGATTCACATGGCAACGTGAAGAAAATCCAGCTCCCTCATGTTTTGTGCATCAAAATCTCAAACTGCAACAAGGGACACCCAACCCTCAGCCCACAAACCCAACCAAAGCAGAAGATTTACACAAAGGCTATGTTCCACAGTGCTGATTTTGACAGATCACTAAATTTCCCTGTGAGCATCAATTTTTAATGACAGCAATCCGATTGTTGATTTTTTTTGTCAGAACATTATGCTGAAATTTTGCACCTGAAACACAGTTAATTTCTTACATCATCCAAAGACATATGGTGAAAATGTTAAACTGTAGCAGAAGAAACTAAAACTTAATCTGATCTTCTGTTGGCTAATTTGTTCCTTTAGGCAGCTTTTTGCCACATGATCTTTCTCTTGGGCCCAGCTCTGCCCGAGCAAGGTCTGTCTTTCTGGTTACTGAGTTTAACCACACATTGCAGAAAGTAGTTTCACTGGGTCCCAACAGCACAGCTCCCAGAGTGGTGCTGTTGTATCAAATGCAACCCTGTAGTCACTTTTTATATGTTCTAATGTAAATGTCAATCTGCCAGGTATTTTCTAAGCCAGCACAAGGCGACTGCTCTTGGAGACACTTACCATGCTCTATCACAAAGGATGGTTGTCCTCTATCTCCTTGTTGCCTCCCTAAATTTAAAACACATAAATTCTGACAATATAAAATCCGTGCTGGCACTTTCCTTGTTTCAGTGGCACAGGATGGAAGTAGAACCATTCAGACACGGTCTGTGAGTGGTGCCTCCCATCTGACATCCTGTCCGCCCATCGTCTCCCTGCTCCCGCTCGGAGGAGCTCTGCAGAGCTCCCTGCCAGCTCACCATGGTATCTCGGCCGCTCCCCAAACAAGATTAAGTGAGGTTGAGGATCACCTTAGAGAAACAGAAGGCATTATCAAGTTGTGTTTTTTTAACTCTGATCCTCAAAAAGCCTCACAGGCTTCCTTGTCATCAGCTAGATAAAAAAAGCCTTCTGCCTTCATAATGTACTTGTTGAGAGGTGATAGAGGATTTAACTTCCGTGGGTGCAGAGGAAAGCTTTTGCCAGCACTGAATCAACAGCCAGCTTCCATGCCAGCAAGAAAATGCTGCCCATAGCCAGCACCCACAATCTGCTCAACATTTCTTGCTAGCAGTCAGATGCCAGCTGCCCTTTGGGCTCCAGGCAATTATGGAATATGGTCGTTCCTCCCCTTTTTCTCCTAGCTGCATAGCGATGTGTAGATTAAAATCTGTACCTTTAATGTTTCACGCTGTGAAATGGTGCTCAATGCACAACCAGTCGTTTTCTGCATTACGAGAGGTACCGAGGTGCTTTAAAATACACCCAAGGTGGAGCACAGGGTGAATGCCCAGCCTGAAAATGTAGCAGTGGCACTGCATGTGAGGCAGTGTCCATCCATGAAGAGAAGGGTCTTGCTGCCTTCTAGCAAGTGCCAAGAACAGTCCTTTTTAAAGAATTCAAGAATGTCTAGCGATAGCCTAATGTGCTGCAAGGATTGCAACACAAACTGGCAAAACATAGAAGAAATAAAATACTGTTTACTGAGAGCCAAAGATCTTTTGTAAACTCTGGCTGTTGCTTTTGACACGCTGAGTGGAATGTTAGGGTGGGCAGTCCAGGGTACAGTGACATGGGACACAAACTTCCCAACAAGACATGCTACCAGTACCCATAACTTGGGGATTTTTTTTTTGCTTATCATATCCTCAGTTAGTACAGTTCTTTTAAATCTTGTTTAACTTTGTTCTGCATGCTCAGTTTGGGAGAATTTAACTTGTCAGACTTTATTATAGTGAAGATCCTCTTTCCTGCTTCACAATTTACTGCAGTGGGATTGCAAAAGCTCTAGGGAGAAAGTCAGTTAAATGAGCGATGAAAACACTCCTAAGGATATTAAGAATTTGGATTTTGTTTGCTTTTTGCCTTTAACAAAACCTACTGTCAATTTGAGTGCTAAATTACTTGATATTGTTTGGTTTTTAAAAATTAATGGTTCTAGTGCAGTGTAGGTCTCGCTGGTTGCCTTGGTGCTTTAGCTCAGAGCAGGAATGCACTTTTGAAACAATCATCTGACAATCCCCATTTATTACGGTTTTGTTTTCGTTGAGAGCAATCTCGGAATATGGCAGAGTTGTGAATGAAATCAAACCGTGCATGTATGCTCCAGGAGGACACTTAGCGCTCTCCTGCCCCTAAGTGGCTTTCCTTCCCTGGGTCCAGAGCAGAGCTGGTCCGCAGCAATGCCAGCTCCAGAGGAACGTGGTGATGATGGTGGCACTGCCTCACCAGCAGCTCTGCTGCAGACATCTTCCTCACCTGCACTGCCTGTCTTCCAGATGCAGAGGCAACCGCTGGTTCCCAAACTCAGAATGAGGAAACTCACTCTGAAGGGTAGGGGAATGAGAGAGAGAGATAGAGAGAGAGAGAGGGAGGGTGAGCACATTTGTGTCTTGTTTTGTCAGGTCATTGGCCATTGGGCATCTAAACCAACTCCACTTCTGGCATAAAGCACTTCTGGGTAGGATGAGTCCAGGCCTTGGTGCCATCATGCCTCAGGTCCCTGTTTATCCTGAGACATGAGAGAGGATGGATTGATTGGAAAGGAAATCCATCCAGCTGACTGTCCTGCCCGCAGCAGCATGGAACAGAGCAAGCCTACAGTGAAGCATTTGAACTACACTTGAATTCGTTAGAGTATATGTAATTTTTCATGAGGTTCTAGAAAAGCAGTTGTTAGCTGACCTCTACTAAAATTCTGATGTAAAATAGTAGGTTTTGTCAGCCTGAGTAGAACACAGGTATCAATGGACATACATTGATGGACATACATTCCATATAAGTGGAACACAATGGACATCCTTGCAGTTCGGAATTTATGGCTTCCCATCAGATTACAGCTCAGTTATTCCACATGAATAATAATGCCTTCATTGTAAAACTGTTCTTTTAACCTTTGGAAGATGGAAACTTTATGCACGTGCTCCTGCATCTGCTGAGTATTTTTATGAATGCATGATGCCAAAAGGGTTAAAGTGAATTTGGCCCCTCCAGTGAACCTGGTATAAGAGCAAAACACAAGAAGGCAAGGAATGCCTCAGCCTTTGGCCAGATGAGTTTTTACAGTATTTAGGGTCTGCTGGAAGCAGGCATTTTCTCTAGTCCTCGGTGTCAGTGTTTTGATGTAAGTGTCTGTACAAAGCTGCTCTGATGAGAAAATAAACCCTTTGCACAGCACTTTGCTGCTGCCCTGGGATTGGTTGTGTCCTGGGTGAAGGCACCCATCTATGCTGTGCTTGTGAGCTCCTCCTGATATCTTCATAGGAAAACATGCACAGGGTAGTGACGAAGCAGTGAGTTGTGCTGAAGTTGTTGGAGGCTCAGCAACTGATTTAATGGTCACAGCTGTTTGTTTGCAGACAGGATTTGGACAAGTGGAAATATACTGACCTATGATCTGAGACTTACTCCAAGCTCTGCGAGTTCTTCTTATGTGACCGTGGGCAAATCACTTCTCTGCTTTTTCTCCCTCCTTTATCTGTCTTGTCTATTTAGGCTCTCAGGAAGCTCCTAAGAGCAGAGAGTGTATCTTACTCTCTGTTTGTACAGTGCCTAACATAACAGGGCCCCAGGCTTCCTGAAGTCCCAAAGATGCTGTTGCAATGCAAGTCGTAAATGTTAAAGAGGTGTAAGAATCTGGCCCCATGCACCATCACCACCATCTGTTTTGCTATGACAGATTAGTAGTAGGAAAGCACACAGCTGAGTGATTAGAGCTGTGACCATTCATGAGCCTCCCCAGGTCCTGCTCCTGTCTTTGGCACTGCTGTGTTTTGTAACAAGAGCTGTCTAAAAATTTTCCAGCATCATATTGTTGATTTTTCTTCCTTAGAGAGTGTCAAATTAGTTAAAACTGAAAATAAGAAGGAAAAAAAAAAATCAAGAGCATGCCAGTTTTAACAAAGCTTTACTGGGAAGATGATTCAGGGGCCCAGATTGGAATTCCTGGAAAAACAGAAAGCAAGTGACCTCCTCACCTCACCTCTTCTAGAGGAGCCAGTACTGTTCTCATGCACCGGAGGAGGCTGTGGTTGAAATCTCTGCTGCAGCAAAAGCTTTCCATAAAGAGAAGCTTGTGGTACTGGGTAATGTCACAGTGGCTGGGGCCATCACCTGCAAAAAAGTTGGTTCTTTGTTGGGACTGCACAAAGCGCAGATGAGGCCCTGGCTTCCCCACTTCTTGGTAACTTCTTCACTAGTAGACTCTGCAGTCCCAGAGAAAAAGGGATTGAGATTCTCTCTCTGGCTTTACATTCACAAATCTGCAAGGTTTTGAGGTTGTCCTCAGCAGAAAGGAAAACAGAAAAAAAAAAATTTAATGTTCGGAACAGATAGGAAAGTCATTTCCTGCCCAGCTCCTTCTGAAAACAGCTTGATTTCTTACTGTCTTTGTGTGTCCCCTAGAAAGTGGGTACTGTGGTGCTTTTAAATAACTCCTGTAACATCTTTTGTGATGTTCAGCCAGTTATCACTTCTCCTTTGGGGCTGGTACTTCTGCTCTGGCTGGCAGTATGGAAAGGCAGCTGTATAAAGGTGCTTTGTGCCCTAGAGCTTGGGGCATCACAGGGAGCAGCCATCGGGCAGTTTCCTCCAGCCTCAGCTGTTTGCTCCACAGATAAGCATTGGGTTTTGGTTGTGCTTCCTCCACACAGCACTTCCCTGTAGTAATATAATCAGCTATCCAACTTTCTGCACCGCCCAGGACTCTTCTGGAGAAAGGGAATCCATCAGCTGGACAAAGAATGCAAGCAGCAAGCAAGTATGCACCGCTGCTCCAGTTTTTAGTTGTGTCAGGATGAAATACTCTGAAATCTTACAAATTTGATTAATGCTTTACAGTGGAAATTTTAAAATATACCCTGCTATAAGTCAAATTGCTCTTGGCTTCTCTTTAGTAATTGCCCATTATTTGTTGGAAATTATGTCATCCAAAGGACTGAAACAAACTGATCGTGGGAAGTCTTTTTGACATTTAGTCATAAAACTAGGATGTTTGAGCTTTTGTCTGATATACCAGGTGGGGCAATGCCTGGTGATGGTGATTGTTGTGTTAATCAAGCCACTGAATTATTTCTATGTTTTTATTCTACTTTTCTTGGAAGAGGTTTCTTTGACAAGCAGGTGTTTCTTTCCAAGATCATAATCAGTGCGGAAACACAGGGTAGCTTGGAGCTGTCACATTTCCACCAAAAGTATTTCATTACTCCCATGTTTATGTCTATGTCCACTTAATGAGATTTCTATAGATCATGAGACCCACTTAGCATGTCCTTAACCCCATAATGATAGGAAATGGTGCTCTCGACTGCCAGACTGATTTCCCTCATGAGGGTCATAATGCTAAAATTTCCTTTCCAAAACCAAGAGCCATATGTTGCCACATGGAACTGCCATCGGTTGCTTGAATGAGTCAGTGCCCTGAATTTTATGACAACTGGGATGGCTACTATGGCTGAAATGAAACTTTTCAATTTCAGGGGTTGCAGTCACAAAGGAGGTTAGTGTCTGGACTTAGGTGGAGTGTGCCGGTGCAGAACTGAGCTCATTTCCTAGCTCAGATCTGGCATTTCTTCAGGAGCAGAAGGAAGAGGATTTTGCATCTGTTCCTTCTTGCTAGAGGAGGGCATGCTTGTTAACTGTATTTCTTCACTGAAAGGGTTGTCAAGAGCTGGCATGGTCTGCCAAGGGAAGTGGTGGAGTCACCATCCCTGGAAATGTTTGAGAAATGAGACTGGACTTGGCACTTAGTTGCTCTGGTTTAGTTAATATGATGGGGTTCAGTCCAAAGTTAGATTCAATGATCTCAAAGGCCTTTTCCAACCTTTTTGATTCTATGAAAAGACTCAAAACCTTGAGCTCCACTGATGCCCAGCTCACTTTGGTCACTGAATCTTGCAAGACACAGTTTAAAATCTGTCACTAGTGCTAATATTTTCATGGAGAGAAAAGAAAAAGTTTATTTGTGGGAGAGATTTATCTCCCTTTATTTGCATTATTATCAAACTGAGATATTTCAGGATGAGGCAAAGATGGGGGAGTTGTTTGTTTTGGGTTTTGATTTTTTGATTTTTATCTCTCTAGGCTCAGGCAATTTTGTGGCCTGCAGCTGTAACTCAAGGAGGAAACAGGTGAAATGAAAAGTAAATTGTCAAGTAATGTAAAGATAACAGAGCACTGTTTTCCAGCCCCAAAGCAGGAGTCTTGAGAGACAGATAAACAGGAATGAAATCCTCCAAAATAAGTTGTAATGCCTGTCTGTTGTGGTGTGGACTGTTGTTATATATACATATGAGGTGTAGGAAAGCATGTAGTATGTTTTTTACATTAAAAAAATTAATTATGTAGATTCCCATTTCCCAGTAATTAATTGCAACTCTTTCTGCTCTGGTATAAAGCTTAACTGACAGTCCAAGAAAGGAGAAGCTTAGCAGAAAACATGACTGAAGAAAAGACAGTTTTACCCAAGTATTTGCTTTGGCTTTTGTTCTGTGACACATGATGTGACAGATTTGGTAATGGTTTATTGCGTAAAGATGATGCAGTACTGACACAGCCTGTTTGACTTCAGAAACTCAATTCACTTGTATTGACTGATTGATTGCTAAATCCAGCTTTCCACTGATTCCAAAAATAAAGCTTCAAAAGAGAACCAATTCTTTTTAAATCCCTGTAAATACATAGCCTTTAGACTTTTCCACAGTGCCTACACACTAACTTTCAGAGACCCCTCTTAATATTGTATTTCTTCATGTATTTCAGGGTGTTGGAGGTTTTTGTTTCCCTTCCCCTCTCCCACTCTCAGCCTCTCTCACACTCTAACGTTCAAAGTGTCTACAACACCAAAAGCAAATACACTGTTGTTTTGTGCATGTCATACCTATTACTCTGAGGGCCATGAACTCAGTAATGTGTTTCTCTTCTGACATTAAAGGATGGGAAAAGGTAAGAACTTGTATCATGTCTGAGGTGAGCTTTGTAGAGCCATGCCACTGCTCTGCTAAACAGAGGCCTGTAATGCAAAAATGCATTCCTGCAGGTAATTTTGTGATTAGGGGGAAGACCAGAGATTGATGGATTATAGGTCTGACTCAAAATTCATTGAAGTCAAAGGAGAGATCTTCAATGATTTTAATAAATGCATTTTTTTAAGTATGAATTGGTGGCAAGCCAAACTTGGGCTTGAACTCTCTCAGAATTTGGGAATCGGTTGAGATATGATGTGGTTAAGAACTGTGAATAACATTTGACTCTAGAGCCCTAAATTCAAGAAATCTCTGTGTTGCTGAGCTCTAGAGTCTCTAGAGATAAAGATTTGTGAGATTTTACAGTGCTAAGTCCTAATTTTACAGTAGGAACTTGAAGGATGCATCATAATCGATTTCTTTCAGATGATAAAGGGATAGAAATGCAAACTGTGAGTAGGCTGGATTTCTTGGGTAACATGGTAGATAATTGTGTGAGTTGTCCATATGAATGGCGAAGTATTGTAAATAAGGCATATCAAATAGCCTGTTCAAAATACGATGTGTTACCCTGTGAGTAGTCACACAGAGTTTCAAAGCTTCACTTACTGCTCCAGTGCTGATTTTCAGTGTGAGCTGTAGTAGCTGATGTGGCTGGAAACATGGTCATGTGAAAGGAACAGAGGTTACTTCAAGGTAATCTCCATTTTAAAACAAGTTCCACCATGCAAGAAGTTGCATAGCTTGTTTTGTAAGTCATAATATCAACCTTTTTTAAGTTAAATTTGGGGTTACTGATGGCACAGCTTGGCACTCCCGAGTGCCGGATCATTCCGAAGTAGGTTATTCTCCAATTTGGTTGTGCAAATCATTCACTCTTGTTTATACAACATTGCCAGTATTCTGGACAGCTCATATAGCACTGCCTCAGAGGTGCTGAATTGTGTCAGACTCAGAACAAATTCATACTGTACCGAGTAGAATCCCCCCCATTTTTACTCAACGGATGAATCTTTCAGTGTTCTCAGACATGTGAAGACAAAATAATTTCCTAAAATCATGCACTGTGCAACATTTGGAACTGTAGATTTGTTAATATATGTTTAACATATGTAATACTTATTCAGATATATAACATTAAGATGTCTAGTATCTCTGGGTGTTTTTGTTAAGAATTTGAGTGTATGGGACAAGAAGTGTTTCTTAGACTTGAAAAGTAAGGCTTTATGGGATGTGTGAGTCTCCATACCTTATTTGCTAGTTTGTAAGGTTTGGATGGATGAAATTTGTTCTACATTTCAAACACATCATGTTTAGGTTTTTTAATAGCTATTTTATCTGTGGAGCAGTCTCAGTTAATTTGGTTTGACTACTGGGATTTTCTAAGTATAAAAATGATACATTTTGTTATTTTTAAATGTAAAATAGGTATTTCTTAAAATATTAAATACTTGCATGTGGACCCAAATATTTGTTAATACATGCCTTTAAAGGCTGATACTAATTCACTGCCATGTGTGAAATCCATATTTTCTTATATAATATATTGTCCTGAGACACAAGGACAGATGATTTTAAAGACTGTGCTTAACCTGACACAAAGCACGAGCCACGAAGAAGATGGTGAAATCTTCTTCAGAGGTCCGAATATTTCACAACAGAGCTTCCAGGTTACTAGAGAGTACCTGTGCCATTTCCTATTAAAATCTAATTCATTATGAAGAATCTATGGCTGGTTCTTTCATGCTTTCATCTCTCTTAGTAATAGTCATCACAAACTGGATAAACTAAAGATAATGAAAATTTTATTTTTCTTTCTACTTCTTATTGTCAATGCTAACATAAATCAGTTTCACTGTAAGGGGGGGAAGAGGAAAAGTAAATAACACTGTAATTGTAAACATTTGTAACCTGAGTTATGGACATGGGATGCCAGAATTTGTAATCTTTAAAGAGTATGTTTTTATAGTACAGAACTTAATATTGCAAAACTGAGTAACAGCATAGAAGCTCATATGACTTCTATTCCACGGTGTTAAAAGAATACTCAGCCTATCCACTTCCAAGCAAGACAGAACAACTTCTTCAAAAGCTTGATACCTCTTCTGAAACGTAATTTTATTGAATTGTGAGGACACAGGTTACTGCTGTTACACCATTTACCATTCTACTCAGTGGAAATAGTGTTTTGGAAATAGCTTTTTGTTTTCACTTGAGTAAAACCATATTAATTATTGTTCTTAATTAATATTAAGACTTGGTTAGGCTGTTGCCATCAAAATTTCTGGTTTTGCAACATTATTTTATCTGATTCTAAATGCAATAATTTCACCCTGTCTTAATTGACTGGAGTATCTGTTTCCAAGTTTCCAAGCCCTCAGCTTTGATGTTTCATCATTCTCTTTGCATCCTTCTAGCACTTTTGCCAACATACTGAGAATATGGCACTTAAAGATCTTTCATGATCTATCTCCTTCATCTGTCACCTTGCCTTTGGCCCATGGTTTACACCAGCCTGCATCACCTGCTTCCTGGAGAAGCCTGTTCGTACTTCATCCTACACACACACTACATATATATATATATATATGTATATGTATATATATGTATATATATGTTTATGTATATATGTATATGTATAATACACATTTATATGTGTGTATCTGCTCAGAATCGGTCTCCATAAATACCTTAGAGGTATTCTGCTTTTTCAGGTCCTTCTGTAAAACTCATGCCAGGATAAAGTACCCATCATGCTGCCTATTGTGTCCTTCCTGTCCCCCATCAATTTGTTGTCATTCTATAATCCTCGGAGTAGGAGACACCTGAAGCAGGAACTGTCTTTTTCCCTTTGTTCTCCTTCTCTTTTTAGTATAAAGTCTAGCATGCCTTAAGTCCTGAAATTGTGATAATGAATAGATAATCCCAGTTATAATGGATATAATGGTTGTTGTTGCTCATGCATGTGGTGTAAGTGTGTAAAGAGCTCTTCCAGTGTGCATTCACACTGCAGTTCCACACAGCGCTTTTTCTGTGGCTCCTTCAGCTTCTCCAGGTTTACTGCTGTTGGGAGCAGACCTGCCAAAATAAGAGGTCATTGCAGTCATAAGAAACTAAGTTCAAAAGAGAGCTAGGTTAGACATTGACACATAGTCATACTTGTGAAATTAACTTTTAAGAAAGTATTTGAAATCTAAAATATTTGTCACTGACAGCATCTTATAATTATTCACTTATGATTTAGAAGGGGTTTTCCTCTTTGTCTTTTAACTAAGATGAAAGTAAATGTACCTTTGGTTTGAGCTGTCGTGTGGAACCAGAACAATTTCTGAACTTGTCTCTCTATGCTTTAGAAATTATATACCCTGTTGTACATGCCTGTTACGTTGCCTAATGTGTGTACTCGCTGCAATGTTTTCTGCCTACATGGGGGTTTCAATTATTAATTTTCTTCTCTAAGTGTAGTGGGGATACAATTTAATTTCCATTTACTTCACTGGAAGCTGTATTAGACCCTATGAAATGGTCAGTCAAGGGTTCTTTGATTAAAGGAAAAATAAATTTACTGTCAGGCAAGTTGAAGATGTAAGTGGAAGGGACAGCAGGCTCAGGCTTGTATGAGGTTATTGCCTTCTGTATGGTTTCAGGAAAAGATTAGCTGGAGGCTATTACTTATGTGAATACCTCCCTTCATAATGTCTAGCCATTAGCTCTGTGAGCAGGGAACTTAGAGTGTTATTTCCCACTCTTGTATTTAGTTAATGCAGAAATTTGCGAAGTGGCTTGTTCATGACATGTGTGTCGAAGGCAGGATTTGGGGGGAAATACATGAGCATTGTTTGGGACAGTATACAGTCTGTAAGGCACAGGACTCAGCGCCTGTGTCAGTCACTTCTCTGCTCCTGGAGTCACAGTAGTTTCTGACTCTCTTGTCCTGTGCTGTGATTAAACAGGAATACGTTTGCTGAAGGATTTCTACAGCTGTAAAACTAAGCAGGACACGTGTCTGGAGAAGTAAACAGCACATCATAAGTAAAGAACAGTTTATTCACAGTCTCTCCAGCAGCTGATGAACCTATCAGGCACAGGAGGGCTTTTGGAACAGGAAAGTTCTGTGAAGGACAGAAGCTAGTTTGGGATCAGTGGTTAATCATTCCATGTTGTGTAAAAACAGCAGCATGCTGACACATCTGCAGGGCCCAATATACAAAGCTGTTGAACATTTCATCCCAGAAAACTTAAGAATAAAAAAATATTGATCTCTAGTTGAGTTCTCCTGGCCTCTGAATCATACCTAGGTAAGCAAGGAGTCTGCTGGCCCAAGAGATGTCACAGAAGGGAGGTCTGGTCAGAAGCCAGGACCCTGGGCTGCTTGTGGAAACAAAAGCAATCTTCCCTGCCCTCAAGAAATGTTTGTCAGCTGCATACTGTCTGACCTGCTCGTTGGATCAGCATGAAGGGATAGGGACATTAATCCTCTGCTGTATTCTTTACAGAAGTTGTGAACAGGGAGCTGCTAGCAGCAGCAGCACACACTGATGCATTCCTTTGGCTCCAGCTGGACCGGAGCCGGCAGTGTGCACTCAGAGCCCACAGAGCCAATTGTGTCCTGGGCTGCACCCGGAGCAGTGTGGGTGCAGGGTGAGGGAGGGGATTCTGCCCCTCTGCCTCTCCTCTCTGCTCTGGTGACATCCCACCTGGAGCACTGTGCCCAGCTCTGGGGTCCCCAGCACAGAAGGGACATCAGCCTCCTGCAGTGAGTGCAGAGGAGGCCACCAAGATGATTATAGGGCTGGAGCACCTCTCCTGTGAGGAAAGGCTGAGAGAGTTGGGATTTCTCAGCCTGGGAAAGAGAATGCTCTAGGGAGACCTAACTGTGGCCTTCCAGTACCTGAAGGGAGCCTGCAAGAAAGACAGAAGGGGACTATTTACAAGGATATGCAGTGACAGGACAGGGGGGAATGGCTGCAAACTGAAAGAGAGTAGGTTTAGATTAGATATTAGGGAGAAATTTACTGTGAGACACCGGAACAGGTTTGCCCAGAGAAGCTGTGGCTGCCCCATTGCTGGCAGTGTTCAAGGCCAGGCTGGATGGGGCTCTGAGCAGCTTGGGCTAGTGGAAGAGCAGGGAGCTGGAACTGGATGATCTTTAAGGTCCTTTCCAACCCAAGCCATTCTGTGATTCTGTGAGCAGTGCCAAAGGTCCTTGTTACCAAGACTGTCCCTGTTCGTGGAGAAAGATCTGTGTGCATCAGGTATCCAAAAACAGGCCCTGATGTTGTATGTTGGTGTTCCTTAAAGCCATTAATTTTTTTTCTGGGTTTTGGATGAGTTTTTTCCTGAGTTGGGAAAGAAAAAAAAAGGCACAAAAGAATTGTTAGTAACTTTAAAGAAAATGAAAGTAAAGCTTTTCTAAAGGAGCGTTTGAGTTTCCAGATGGCCCCAGACATATTTTGTAAAGGAAGAATGTGTGATGTTTCTTCATTATGTGGTAGATAATTTTGTCTATGAGGCCCTATCTCAGCCTACCTGTTTTTCCTTAAATTACTAATCCACAGAAGTAACTGATTAATTTGATTAGGATTGGTGAGAGACATATTCTCTAGGCATATTTTCTTCCATACCACATGAGGAATGCTGAAGGCTACTCATACCTGGTTTTAACCATGTAGAAGTACAAAACTCTGTCCTTGAGGTAAAGGGCAGAGAAGATCTGAACATATTCCTCTTTCAACTCACCAGAGAGACAGAGTGAATTCACAGAGTGAATTTCCATTTCATACAGCGAGACAGTGCAACCTGGCAGAGGCACAGTTAAATGATGACGCTCATTGCATAAACAGCTTATGCTTATTATTGGCTGCACATCCATTTAAACTGGAAAATTCCTTTTTACCCCAAGCTAACTGTAGTTTTCCTCTAATTGTTGGGGGGTTTTTTTGTTGTTGCTGTTGTTGGTTTGTTGGTTTGTTTTTTGGGTTTTTTTTCTCTTCTGATATGTCATAAAGAGAAAAGAAATCTGATGTAACAGAGTAGCCTAGCATAGCAGGATCCAGATTAGGAGCATGGGTACCTTGGAGATTAGGTATGTATTTCTTCCTCGGAAAAATGTCTGAAGCAGTCTGTGAACAGATTCAGGGCTTGTTATTGAAAGGATTAAGTCCAGCTTGTTTCTAGAACAAACTTGAACAAAGACCAATCTATTTTGTTCATCTTTCATAAAAAGATTAAGCAGACTGCTTTATTCTGCATTACAGTAGTCACACATTAGAAAATTCTTTCCAAAGCAAAGACGCCTTTTTTATTCTATTAAAAAAAAAAAAAATGTAAGCAGGAATGGACAGGAACTGCTACGTTCCTGGGCTAATCCAGTGTGAACACGTTGCTTTTCAGTTTGAAGATGGTTGGCAACTTTTTGGCAGGAATATTATTTATTTAATTAATTAGTGTGAAAAGAAGAGTTTGGCTTGTTTTTCTGCTCTCCTTACAATCGAAAGCTCTTCCCTGTTGGACACTCCATTGCTTCTCACAGACCACTTTTGCAGCCTACTTTAAGCTAATGCATGATGGCTTTCCTTCAATTTTGAGAACCAAGTGAAATCATGAGTAAACTAACTCTCTCTGACTGTCAGATGCTCTAGCAGATCCCATGGTTTTATTGCTAAGCCATTAAAAGACTTTTTTTTTTTTTCACTTAAGACTTCCCTGGACTGGGTTCTGCCTGGCCAGAGGCAGTTTCCCCAGCTCATAAGTTTCATACTTTGCATGGAAGAGAGCCTCCAAATAAGCACTGGCCCTCCCCTCTGGGAGCCCCACAGTCCATCAGTTTTGAACACAACAGCCTGATCAGCAGAGATTGTCAGCCACCTTGGGACACTCCATCAATTTAATGTGGAGACGGAAGCCCCTTTGGGAGTACCTGGTGGTGGTGTGGGGGAGAATTACAGAGACCAGATTTTTCTCGGGCACAAAGATCTTAGAGGTCATCTTCCAATCCAAATGATTCTATGATTCTGTGAAAAACTAGGGGAAAAGAAAACGTAGTGAATGTATTCCTTCAGGGAGGGTCTTTTCTTCCAGAGTTATCTCATTCCTAATGGGCACCAGAAGCAGAGGGGAGTGCTCAGAGGGTAGGCACAGCAAGCAGAAGGAAATCATTATGTTGGATTTTTTTTCTTATCAGTTCTGCAACTTAAAACTACCCTGAAGAGACGTGTTTTGACAGAGCTCTTCACACTTCCAAACAAAAGAGCTTTTCTCTCTTCCTCCCCCCCCCAGCCCTCCCCCTAGTTTGGATGTGCGGCTGGAGAAAAATGATTGCAGGCATTGTCTGGCAACAACAGCCGCAGAGTCTCTTCTGGAAACGTGTTGGGTCAGGTTCATGAGTGAGCACAGAAAGAGAGAGAGAAAGGGGGGAAAAAAACGCTCCCTGGCCAGATAAATAACTCACTTTTGGAAGATGCTTCACCAGTGTTCCTGCTGTTCTGTAGCAGCCTCAGCCAAGATCCAGCTATGTCGGTTGTTTAGTCATTGGTACTGGGAGAGGTGATATGCTAACAAAAGTATGCAGTAACAAGCGTTTAAAATGTGATGTTTTACTAGTTTTTCAGTAAATACAGGGAGATGCTAATGACTAATTTCTGCTCTTAATGTAATTCATGTTGTGAACACGACAATGAGCAGAGGAATAATTTCTCGGAGTCTGGATCTTTTCACTGACCCTGTGCATGTTTGCACTTAAACAGAAGAAACTAAATTTCTGCCCATGCATGGCTGAAAAAAAAATCTATAGTTTTGTCTGAGTAACATGACAAAAGGGTTTAATGTAACCTAAGGAAATAATTTGAGTATAAAATGGGGAGCTGATTAGAGCAGTAAAGTAATCAGATATTAAAAGGAGCAAATACAGGAGAGTGTAACGGCTAAAAGCCCGGGAGTGGGAATCAGGCCAGCTGGGGTTCTGCTTCCATTCAAGCGTGCTGTGCAACTCTGAGTAAGTCAATAAACCTTGCAGTGCTTCAGCTCGACCATCTGTAGAATGGAAATAATAAAAATATTATTCCCTGTCTCCCTAAACTGCAGTGAGGCATTGAGATGAGTATTGAGTCAGAGTGCTGTGAGTTGAGAAAAGACAGATTTAAACTTTCCCAAAGTTCAGAAGTTTGCATCCCGTTCATTTCTATTTGGGAGGCTCAACTCCACTTCTGCAATTGTAAATCTGTTCTCCTCCCAGCCCTGTGGCTGGTTGGAGTCTGCTGGCCTTGTGTGAACAGTCAACAGACAAGATGCATTTGTGTCCACAGTGTCATGAGGAGTCTGAGAGGTGTGTTACACTTTGGGAGCTGTGGCAACAGGGAAAACGTGCACAGTTAGGGATGAAAAATGGAAATGAAACCATGGGATTAGTAGTTAAATTCTTTACATACTTCAGAGCTCTGTGTCTCAAACAATCCACTCAAGACACAAATCCCATGAGCCCGTGCTGTATACTTTTAATTATGACAGCATCTTTCTTCTTTGGGTTGTTTTGCAGCTCTGAGATGGAGTGTGCTCTAGAGCCCAGGCATCACCAAGACATATGTCTGTGCTGTCCCTCTGCTCCCTGAGAAATGCCGTGCAAGGGGATGAGGAATGTTCCCAGTGCACGTCTTTGCTCGCAGCCATAAGTCTTGGTTAGGGCTTAAGCGTGTGCAGCAAAGGGACAGTTGGGACACATGAAATGCTATACAAGGGAGCCTTGTTAAATTAGCTTTGAGTTGTTTCTAGCTATAAATTGTTTTTCCTCTTAAATTTCATCTCTGATTCTGGGTCGTAGCTAGAAACAGAAGTGCTGAAATACAAATCCAGGCTTCCTGGTGTATTTAGCTCAACGTTAGTCTCCAGAGGTTGAGATAAGTTCCAGAGATTATTCCCATGGTTTGTTTGCTCGTTGAAAGTAATTTCCAGATCTCCGAGTAGTTCAGAAGGTGAAACAATCAATTAAATACACTCATGTGCATACTCACATGCACAGAATATCCCCAAGGTAGTTAACGGGGCAAAATGTTTAAAGGCAGCAGGAGCCCAGTTCAGGAAAGCTGCAAAAACCGCAGCAGTTTGGACATCCAGGCTCTTCAGAGGCTGCAACTGGAACTTCCCAAGTCTTTTGTGTGTTACATCCAAGCCAAATAACAACCAAAAGAGCAGCACAATTATTTTGTCAGAGCACAAGGTACATTTTCTGAAATACAAATTCTTTCATTTTGCACTCCAAAGTAATTGTAAAAATAAATACGCACATGCAAAATATTTTCCTTTTTCCTGCATTTGGTTGGCAGTGGGTTGATTTTTTTTTCACATAAACCTCACGAAAAGTCAGCCATATGGGAAGGGCTTACAGTGTGTTGTAAACAGCAGGTTCAAATCAAGGCTAAAACAGTGCTCTTGCTCCAGCCAAAGCCACAGGGTGCTTCAAACTCCCATCTATTGCAATATTGGAAACAAACTACTGTGCAGCGAATTGTGAAGACTATTTTTTAATGTTGCTACTCTTATATGAATTCGTTTTCTTTCAGCTATGAAATCGGGTGAAAAATCTGAGACAAAATAAAAGGAGGAAGGAAAAACTTTTTCAGTTACAGAATAAACTTTTTCATGTTCTTGAGTTCATGTTGCAAACTAATATGTTGAGAGGATTGTCTATTTACATGCCCTAAAATTCTTTACTTCTTGATATATATTTTATTTTATGTTTGGCAAGATGGCAGCTGAGTCCTGAAAATCAGCTTGGCTTAGGTACTTCAAAGCAATTTTATAGTTCTGAAGTGACTTTTAAAAAAATCCGCCTTTTTTTTAATTCTGTGAGTTTTAATCCCAGTCTGTACATGCAGATTCTGTAACACTCAGTAGAATCTTTGGGAATTCTCTATGTATTAAGTTTCCCATGAAGTTCTGAAAGCAGAGTTTTGCCTTTCTTATCTTATTGTCAAATGATTAAATATCTTTTTTTTTTATTTTTTAAGTTTTTAAGGCAGCAGGAGTTTAACACCCAATCATCTGTGTGCTGCTGAAGCTGGGAAATATTTAGGCTCTCGTGGTTTACTCAAAGACATTATATTTTCTGCTTTAGATTGACAAGACTTGACTATCATCTCATTGACTGTTTTTCAGAGTATGTCTCTGTCACTGACAGAGCTCCATGCATCCTGTGTATTACAGTGGCAGGACTCCAAGGCAGTATTTGGCTATCAGTTTATTCACTAGATTTTTCATTCAAAATCCCTCTTGAGCTTTTCAGTATGGCTCAAATAAATTATTAGTTGGCTTAGAGTGCTGGCTGTAAATGTTTGGGCCTTTATTTGAGCATTAAAAAAGGCCTGGGAACTATTTCAGGGAAAGTATTATTAACAAATTCTGCATGATAAAAATCTACTATTTGTTTTGGTTTTCAACCAGGATTTTTTGTTTTGGGGGAAAGGCAGGGAGGAGGTTGGTGGCAAGGAGAACCATTCATATCAGAAGCAGTTGTCATAATTACACAGAGGAGAGAGCCTGTCTAGAAAACAAGATTTTAAAAATTATATAGAAGTCCTTATAGCCAAAGAGGGAGATTGCTGTGGATGGTTGGGGAGGGTCTCCAGCAGCAGGGTCAGCAGCCTGGTACAAGAGTCCTTCTGGAAGCAGAGGCTAAGGTTTCATTAAGAAAGCATTTCAGACAGTTAGCAGGCACACCCTGACTTCCAGGAAATAGGTATTATCCTTATTAACACTTTGAATGCCAGTCAAGGTGCAGGTATTCCTGGGAAGCGCCCAGAGCGTGCTGGAACCCGAGCTGGGTTCCTTCAAAGGGCAGTGCCCCCTCCTTGCTTTCCAGAATTACCCTGTGCAACTGGATTTTCCAAGCAGTGAACCTTAACATCTTCCTTGCCTGTGTTAAACTCCCTCTGCACGGTGGTTCTGGTGGTACCTTGGTCTGGTGAGGAGCGGCTGAGATTCTCCATTGGTGTTTCCAGGTGCGTCACAGAGCGCGGAGTTTCCCTGTGCAGCCTGCAGATCTCTCTGCATTCCTTCAGCAGGGATATCCTTCGCAAACCCGAGTTTGTTACAGTCCTCCAGAGACAACCAGGGCTAAGATTTTTGATCCGTGTCTCATAAAACCACATGACCAGCTCTCACTGTTTTCTTTCCCCTCTGTATTTTCCCTGGTAATCAGATCAATGTGTACAAGAACTGGCTTAACAAATAGGGCTATAGGGTCAAGATGGTTTCTTATATCACTGAAACAGAGTAAGACCAGAGATTAATGGAAAATTTTCACCTCTAATCATTGGACGGGTTTATATTTTCCATCCATTTCTACAACTAAAAGTCTTGGAGAGACTTTTTTAAATCAAAATTTTAAAAGGTAAGCTAGCATTGACACTAATTTACTGTGCAGATTGAAACACCTCCAGGGCCAGCCCTGACCTGAATGCTCTTGGGGCTAATCTGAAAGTAAGTGTGTTCTTGATAAAAAATAATTATTCTTGACTGTGGTTCTGCTGTTTTAAAGTCAATGGCAAATGTCTGGCTAGATTTAGAGGACCTCCCTCCTACTGTATTTTCACCCAGTGATCCCAAAACACATTCTGCATGTAAGACTCCCAGGTGAAACTTGCTGCCTATTCACCTTGAGCAAAGCTGGAGATCAAAAGGTGCGCTTCAACCATCCAAAAACCATACAGAGTTTTTTGTCAATTTTATTGCTCTGCAGCATTAGCCATTGCAGTTCTGTACAGAGAAAACCAGTTTGTCTCTAGGGATTTCTGCTGGAAAGAGCTAGTTAGAACCACTTAGAGAAACAGGAAATTCTGCAGTTCTGTAAATTATTTTAAAATTGATAGCCTTTGTGGCAGGTGACTCTTCAGAGGCCTCTCCAAAGTGCTTCTCCGGTGTGCAGGCACTTGGAGCAACATCTCAGGAGGGCAAGCTGGTGGCAAGTAAGGACTGAGGAATGGATGGGCTTTGTCAGGGGCAGACAATGTTATTCAAAAAGTAAGAAGTCCTAAATGCCTTATTTTAGATAGAGGTGGCAAAAATCAGCCTTTTGAGGAAAATAAGTTCCATTAAAAACCTCTGTGTTTTCTTACATGAAGAAGACTACTTGGATAACGTTTTCCATCAAACCTGCTTGGAATCATTGATTTAGACTTTTTCATTGTGATCAGCATTTTAATCCCAGGACATTGAAAGGCTGCAGTTAGTCTGTTTTGTTGTCTTTTTATTCCTTTCAGGCCCTTTGGAATAGTGATAGAGTTTTTACTTTTTTAATGAAATGTTTCAGTACTGTCAACATTCATTATTAAGCTAAAGTCATTTATGCATTTCCAAATTAAAAGAGTTTGCCATTTGCACCTTTGAAATATCTCAATATTTTTAGAGGCTAAAAAAAGTGTGATATGGCATAATTTCCCATACAACAGAAATTCTATTTTCTGACCAAGGCAAGGAATGGCAGCCCTTTTTTCTGTACAAGTAAAAAGTGTGGTATTGAAGCCAAGCAGTGAAGCACAGTTTGTCTTCCATTAACTGAATTTTGGAATTTATTATGTGTACTCATGCCTTGGTTTTGGACATCAGGAGTGCTTCAAAGCCTTACCAAAACTTTGTAAGACATTGCCCGCTATAAGACTGTTTTAACTGTGTGCATATTTAGCCACCTGACGTGCAGCTTTCTGTTTTGGGTGTCTCAGACTAAAATCTATGGGAATGTTTCAGCTGAAAAGCTTCAGCCATTCCAAGCAGAAAGATAGGAAGAGACACATAATTTTGTGCATATAATTGCAGATATTTTTAAAGCCAGTAAGTGTTTTGTGATGCTCCCCTATATCCATGTTTTGGAATGAAGACTTGAAATTCAGCTGGAAGTTGGATCTCAGGTACATCTATTATTTCTATTAAAAAATACCTAAACAAAATGACCAACCCACAACAAAAAAAAAACCCTTGACTTTTTATGTGACGAAAGTAAGAGCCTCTAAAATCACATACTTAGGGCAAGGAGGGCAGCAGATGAGGAGGTGCTGATCACCTCTCTCTGGCCTCCAGTGTCAGAATATGAGGAAATGGAATGAAGTTGCATCGGGGGAAGTGCAGGTGGGACATCAGGAAAAGGTTCTTCACCCAGGGGATGGCTGGGCACTGGAACAGGCTCCCCAGCTAAATGGTCACAGCACTCGAGCCTGGCAAAACTCTTCTGAAGACAAAGTAGTATGATTCTTTACTAAAACATGCATAACTACTCTTTTTTTTTTCCTTTTCTTTTTTTAGTAAGAATGTGTGAGCTTCAGGTCAGATGTTTAGAGAAATCCCTTAAGTGATTATTTACTTTTTTCCTGAAGCATGGCACAGTTTGTTGTTTCTGTGGCTGCTTGCATAGAGGACTCTGAAGAGAAGCAGCAGAATCCAGGCTTCCTTGAGCAAATAGGAAATCAAAATATGGGACTTTATTTCCTAATCTGGATTTTTCTGAAGCTTCAAGTAATAAGTTCCCAAGTCACTACTGCTATATGAACATATATATTCTTTCAAGAGGTTAGAGGGCTGCTGTTCCCCTCAGCCTGTGTGCCCAAAGGCTGAGCACAGCTCTGAGATCTCAGCTTATAAACACAGCTTTGAGTAGACTGGTAGTTAGCAACTAAAGGGTTAATGAAGGAAGATGAAGTTGATTTGAACTGGAAAACATTGGTTCAATTCCTAGGTTTAGCCCCAGATATTTTATGTGTGAGCACAGGAAAGACATTTAATCCCTCCATATCTCAGTTGCATATGTATAAAACAGGAATGAAAACCTGATCTTTGTCCCACCCCTTGTTTTTATCTCATCTCGTTGGATCATGCATTTTTCAAGGCATGATTTCAAGGCTGTTTCTCTGTGCTTGTATGAACCTCAGACAAGGCTCCTAAAGTGCTTATTAGTGTGTAGTAGGAATAATAACAACAACAACAACAAAAACATACGGAGTTCAAATTCTGACACATAGCCCTGAGCCATTGCACATTCAGGAGAATGAAACACAGTCAAGCCCAAGACAGCAATTTTCATCAGAGACCAAAGTTAACAGTTTGGCAGGGTGACCAAATTTGGTGTTATGTAAGCTGGGCTTTGCAGCTTCAAACCCTGGGCTTATTTATGTTTTGGGGGAGTTTCCTTCCATTTCCACACAGTTCAGTCTGCAACTGGCACTGTTTTAGGGTTGGCTCGCTGTGGGTTCTATCCTGCTGCAAACGACGTTTGGAAATCTGAAAAGAAGGTTTCTTTAATTAACTGAAAAACAGAGCCCATAGTCTACTTGATATGAAAAATAGACCAAATTATAGTGGTATTCATAGCCTGCTGGAATGGTTGGTTGTTTTGGAAAAAAAATGTTTTTAAAGGAGGCTTGCCAAGAAACTGTTCTGTCAGGAAATGATAAATGGCAGTTTGGAGACTTGAGTGGCCTGTGCTGTATGTATGTGCCTTGGTAACTGCTGACTCAATCCTGTGTGCTCCTGATGGCTCCCACATTCGCAGCAAGGGAATTTACAGTCCTGATTCGCAAACTCATTACTGTCCTGCAGTTCAGGACTTTTACGCATGGCCTCAGGATTGTTTTATCTGAAAACAATGCAAACACATTTCTTTAAATTACACTTCAGATAACCTTTTGGTTTTCATTACTTTTACAGAGCATGCTAAAAACCCTTGCAATTTCTTTTCCAAAACTATAGTTTGTCTGAATGTACCCTGCCAAGTTTGGTGTTTTCTGTTTAAGTTGGCTTTTTCTTTTTTTATATAGTATGTTTTCTATGAAGCTGTGAAGTTTTAAGAAATTTAAATAACAGAATAGTGAAGACTTGGCTAGAATTTGCATGACAGGGTCGGGTTTTAAAAAGTAAAAAGACTGTCCCTGTACACTGAAGAAAGGTCTGCTTTACACAATGCACCATTTAGTCACAGGAGTTATTTGCAGTGATATGTGTCATTTACTATATTCTATTACTGTAGGGGATATGCTGTGTGCAAGTGGACAAACCTTTGGAGTGTGCTGAGTGCTAACAGTGATCCATGTTTTCAGGGCATTTATATTACCTTAATCCCATTGACAGCAATAAGTTTACTCCTCATTTACTCTGGAGTGAAAGAGAAGTGAACTGGGACTGTTGTATATTTAGGCGACATTGTTGCAAAACATGTCCCATTCCTGAGTCAGCGGAGGGAGAGAGAGAGGTTCCGGCAGTATGCAGAGCTCAAGGCATTATTGTTTTTCTAATGTTGCCTAATGAATCTGACTGAAAAGAGTCACACAAATGGCAGAAAAAATTTGCATCTACATGTCCGTGAAAATTTGTACTGTGTGCTTGTAGACTGTAAAGATGAAGTGCAGATTAAAGAGTTTGGAGATTATTTGATAGAAAATATATTGATTCATTGCCTTTAGCTTGAATCTTGAAGTTCCTAGGCACCTTAGGAAGAATTTGTGTATTTGGTCATTTGCATCCTTGAAAACCTTTTTAGCATTCACATAGGAGGCAGTTGTGAAAATGCCAAATACTTCAAGGATCCCTTCTCTGCCCTGGCTCCATTATTTTGCTCCTGTTCTTTGCGGTTTCTGAACAAATTCTGCTCCTGCTTCCCTTTTATTTATGGCACTGGGGCGCAGAGCAGCTGCAAAAACCTGGATGGAGAGCTCTGCCCACGCCCTCTGCGTTCCTTGCCTTTGGTAGATGCTGTTACTTGTACACTGAGGACAGCATGACACCTCGAAGTGTGTTTAATTGAAGGCAGCACCTACCTAAAGAAACTTTCTGCTCCATGATTTCCCAGTGAGAAACCTGCTGACATGTTTTACGTGCAGTGATTAGAATAGGAATGTGAAATGCAGATATCTCTGCCCCCTACAGCCACTTAGATGCTGGTTTTCACATAATACACCATTGATTCTGCAAGTTTTGCATACTGAACTAAGGGAAGTACCAGCACTGATTAGCATCAGTGTGAACAGGGACTCTCTAGGAAGAACTGAACACAACTTCATGGGGAACTACATTGGTGAAAGAAATGAATGCTGACCTTGGCATTATGAATTCCAGCGTAACTTTAGGTGCATAAATAGCACATGCGAATCACAAAGTGAGTAAAATCAAATTACTTGACATTTCTCATGTGCTTATGTGTTTTGTTGGGTCAGGTATACATGGTATACAATGAGAGATGGGAAAAAACATTATTTACATGGAAGTCAGAAGAATCACAGAATCACAAAAAATAATGCTAAATTTAATATTTCAACAACAGTGTCTTATTGCTCTCTTCATTTCCTCTATTCATTCCAAAATTCTGTGTCCAGCAAAGGGGTATCCCGGTCTTTCACCTTTAGAAACTTCAGGGTGTGAATCTGTTTCCAGGGTTGCCTAGTTTTGCAGCACTGGAATGACTGCTCTAGAAATATAATGATGTCTGTCTCCTGGGGTGGCTGATTTAAAACCTTTGCCATGAGCAGTGACCCCTGAGTGAGTGAAGTGCGTAATTAGTACAGGTGTTCACTGTACTAACAAAAGCATTTGTGGGCTCAGGGACAGTCTGCAAAGATTGAGTTAATGTCGTTTTCCACACAGGGCAAGCTGCTTTGTCCAGCGGGGACATACAAGCCCTAAATTAACTGTAGAATTATAAACAGACCATAATTACAATACACAAGGAGAGAAACCTCGTTTTGACCTCTTCTATTGTGCTTTCACTTGTATTGTGCAAAGTTACAGACGATGTGTTTCACTTCTATCCAAATACATGGATCTTCCTCAGTGAAAAGCTCACCGGGAGTCGAGGGCACTCAGAGAGTAAGGGAAGTGTGGAGCATTTTGCAGCACTGCATTGCAAACGAGTTTGACGACATTTCCTCTGTGTGAAATATTCCTGAAATGGCTCCCTGAAAAATAGTACTTATTTCCATGTGTCAGTTGTGTTGGAGAAACGCTGTGATTTAAGCAAGCTTATGCTTTAGCCAGGGGCTTATTTTGCTATTGTACTCGATGCTCTGTTGTGCTGCAGCAAGGGAAAAAACCACAAAGAATCAAGATAAAGTTATATTTGTGATGATGTGTCTGTGTGTCTGCACATCATCTGCAGGCTGTGGATTTATTAGTTTTTGAGTCAGTAGAACTGTTGTATAAATAGTGCATATCAGAGCTGGTCACACATGGTCTACTCACTTGCACGTGTATGATATGAGTACTCCCTGAGCCAGAGAGGAGTAAGTGCAACCAGACCTCCTCTGTCCTCTCTGAGAATCAGCTTTGAAAGGCAGTGTCAGACACTGTGAGTCCATGACAGTCCATGGCCCTTCTAGAAGGATGCACTGGTGTGGTTATTGTGGGGGTTTCGGGTGGTCCGCGTGCTGTTCCTGGCTCAGACATTGTTTTCTGCAGAACCTGAGGCAAGTCATTTCACTTTCTGTTGTTTCCATTTCCTCAGCCATGAGTATTGGGTATGATAAAGCATTTTGAGGCTTGGATGTCAAAAAGGAAAACAGAAGCACTTGGTATTTTATAGTTCTTGTTATCTCACTGCTGTTCCGGATTTATGTTAAAACTTAGATACAACTTGAGAAGTTTATTTCTTGTAGCTCTGGTATTGTTCAAGTCCAGGTTGGATGGGGTTCTGAGCAACCTGGTCTAGTGGAAGGTGTCCGTGCCCATGGCCGAGGTGTTGGAACTAGGTGATATTTAGGGTCCCTTCCAACCCAGGGGATTCTATGATTCTATCAATATATAAATCAACCATTCAGGTACTATAAACAGGAGCAATTTACACCTGAAATGAGCTGTGATGCTTGAGACTGAAGTAATGCCCTTTCACATTTCAACGCAGATGTGTCAGAGCTAAAGTTGTTCATAAAAAAAAATCTTAAGTAATTCTGAATTAATCTGTAAAGTCCCTAGTAGGTACTATCTGACAAGTTTTTTTCAGAGATTGCATGATTAGGGGTAAATTAACTTCTCCAGAGTAGTTGATAACTCTCTCTCTCTTGGACCGGGGCAAAAATACTACTTACCAAAAGAGATTAGCAGAAAAAAGAAAATAAATGACTCCATAGTAATCTCTTTCACTCATTCAAGGAAAATATGCAAAGGGAAAATAGGAAATGCCTGCAGTAAGCCAGTTTGTGTGGTGATACCCAGATGTTCCAAGGAAAGCATGGTCTGGCCCCTGTGAGCACCAGTGATCAATCCCCAGGAGAAGCAGGCTGTGACTTGCTTCAGGCATAGGGTGCTCATTCCCTGGTGTTCCCTTCCTGGAGTGCCACTGTCAAAGAAGTCCTTCCTGCAGATGCTCAAGCCTATGTTGTTCCCTCTGTGGAGGAGCACCCTTTACATGACAATGAAACTGGTGTCCCTCATGACTTGCAGCCCCTGAAGATCCTGCAGCACTCTTTGGCTCTCTCAGACAGGGTTCAGTAGCTTCTTTGTGCCGCCGCGATGTTCTCCCCTGCTTTCATTGTACCCCTGCTCTTTGCTCCTGTCTGTAAATGCTGTGGAGTGTTACCCTGTGCTGGCAAACAGATGCTGCCTCCCATCACCGAGATCATTTTGTTATTGATCTGACAGGGGTTAGTGCAGCCCTCGGTGGCACAGCTTGATGGGAGAGAGCCAGGCACGTGTTCATGCTCCGCCCTTGTGCGACTGAGAACAGTTCTGGTAGAAGGTGGGAATGGATGAAGGGAAACGTCACAAAGCTTTATGTTCAAGACTGTCACCACCTCTGCCTGAAGGATCTTCCGGCATTTCATCATGTCTAGACTCTATGTGCTGTGTGATCTTGTGTCATAGCCTCCTCTATCATAATATGATATTACAAAGCCCCAAGCCCTTTTTAGTTTTGAACAGTTATGGTCATCGTTGTCTTCAGAATGAACAATTCAGGCTACTGCCTAAAAACCAAAAGAATAAGAGGTGGATGCACATCTAACATCTGGAACTGGGCAGATCATTTAGTCCTTGAGCCTGTCATAATGATTAATCAGTTAGAAAAAACTGTGAGCCTTTTGCTTCTACTACTGAGCAGTTGCTTATGCTGCCAAGAGATCCACTTTTGAGTCATGGTTTACCAGTCCAAACAAATGCCCAGCCTGGCTGTATTCCTAGAAGAAGTTACTGACAAAGAAAAGCACTAAGGATTTTTTGTTATCTTTGTCATCCATTAAATTTTTCAAACATGTTATTTTATCAGAAACATTTGCTTACTTTTGAAGACATTATAGCTTAAAATGTTATGGAAAAGAGCCTTGATTTTTTAACTGACTCAAAACCGGAGGGAAACCTGCAATGGGAGCAATTGGGAAAGTTAACCCATGCAGAATTTGTTTCCAGTAGCAGCCAAATTATCTTAGTTTATGAAGCCTCCAAAGTGTTGGGAAATTGGCTTAACACCATAAGGTTGCATTTAAGCACTAGAATTAAAAGGGAACAGATAGGAGTCTTTAAAATCTAGTTTCTGAGACCTTGGTGTATACAGAATACCTGTTTTTAAGGTTTCCTCTGCAATAAAGTTGGTCAGAAGAAAACTCTGGAAACGGAAGCTGTTATTCTTGCATAGCTGGCTGGCTTCAGAACTTGAAATTTAAAGAAAAATGTCTAAAACTACAAAATGCGTAACAAAATAATCACTTCATTCCCCCCGAATTCAACTGGCAGAGTTGTTGAACTCCTGCAGGCATGGTAATGACTTTGTATGACCCATGAAATTTGACTGAAAACCCTTCTTCATTAGCAGTTGGTTGCCTTTGTTGTAGTTTTGCTCCTGGTATCCATAAGATCTCCAAGTCTGCCTTTATGAATAATACCATGACAGCCAGCAAGCAGTTTCTTTTCCTTGTAAACATGGGTTTCCACTGGTAAATATATTACATTCTAGTTCACTCATTGGTTATTTGCTGCCTTGTGATTGATTATATCTACCTCCACTTTTTGAAGCACTCAGTAAATGAATGAAATGTAGTTTTGGGATGTCCCAGGCAAGTTGATTTTAGAGGGTGCAGAGCACCTGCATCTTCTCTGGATTTCAGTGGGGTTTGCTGGATGCTTAAATTTCTACAAAATGGAAGTGGTTTTATTTTTAGAGGATTCTGAAGGAGATATTGCCAGATATATGATTTCAGCAGAATTGAATGGTAGCTGGAAAGGCTGGGGGAGTAGAGTGGGCTCACAGACTTTTTATCACCACTGAATTTCACCTCTGATCTCTGTGCAGCCCCTGGGAATGAAAAGTGCCTTTGGAATTGTGTGTGGTTTTCTTTCGTTCCACTGAGCTTTCCCACTGAAATTTTCTGTCTTGCATCTGTGTCTTTGTAAAGCTTAATGCAATGGCAAAACAAGAGGCCGCCTCCTTTCTGAGGAGCAGGCTCAGGCAAACAAGAACACAGCCCTGGTTTTGTGTGTTCAAAATGGGCACAAGCTTGCCACGTTATTTATCACTAGAATTTCTAACCTTCAGATCCCATGGCCCATAAATGACTTCTCCATAATAATATTTATCAAAGTATTTCTGGTCTAATTATTCATGCTGAGCTTGTTCTCTAAAAATTTCTCTTGAAAGAATCTTTTTAAAGATTTTTCTTTTGAAAACAAATTCATGACCACATCAAACAGAGATTCATGTTGCCGTTAGTTTAATTACCAGCAGCCCTCAGGGAAAACTCACTCAAAACTCACTGTTGTTGTAATTGCTTCTCTCCTTTTCTCTCCCCCACTCTTTTTCCCTTTCTATTTTTGATTGCCGCAGAAGTCATTGTATGGTTATTAATTTTTTAAGCTCATTTTAGGTACAAAGGGGTTTATGTCCTTTTTTACCCATCTAGTAGCTATCAAATTGTAAGTAATTAGTAGATTATGGATGCCGAAAAAGGAGCTCACCAAAAAAACCCTTTTTTTGAGATAACAGTTGACATTATCTTGGTTTTTGGCTTTTTAAGCTGAAAGGCAGATAGTGGTGTCCTTGCCTGTGCCATGCCATGAGGTCAGATCCATAACCTGTGGATCTATTGCAGCCATAAAAGCCACTGCAACTAGTCTGGCATCATTCCCTTTGAAAAGCAGCATGGATGCCTCATTTGGGTGAAGTGCGAAACATAACATAAGCAGTGCTGACCTAACACGACATGATACATGGCAGATTTGCTTTAAAAAGAGCAGCAGTCTCAAATCTGTTTTGAATTAGGAGAAGTGTTTGAGGGAGAGAAAGGAAAAAGGGAACCATTTTGTAGCAGGCATCTGAAAAATAACAGTTTGGAGGAAGGAGGAAAAATTGTCAGGCAAAACCTAACACTTAAAACTGAAAAATGTATTTCTAACACTGGGGATTATGAGTGTATATCTTATTCTTTGTTTTTTTAAAAATAAAATTTTGGCAACTTAAGTGCATACTATGATGGTCCAGAATGAGAACAGCTACTCAATGGTGAAATTATCAGCAGTGCTCTGGCAAGAGGTTATTAGTCATAGTCCCAGTATCATACGAGAGCCAGAGCCAAGGATTCAAGAAGCAAAACATTCCCCTTTGGAGGGAGGTCAAGATTAGTCACTTTTGTTTTCTTTAATGGGGGGAGGGTGACAGTGGGGGTTGGGTTGATTTGGGGTTTATTTTATTGTGGAGAAGAGTTTTGGACATATTTTTATGCCAGTTCGGTCTTGTACTCTTCGCTTTTTAACCCTAAAGTGTTGTAAATATGCCACTGTTCCACACCGGGAGCGGGAATCTACGGCTAGGGGAAAGCTGTTGTCATACAGCCAAACTTCTGACAAGGAAAATATGGAGTGATATTCAGAGGCTGTAATGCCGCAGTTAAGCCAGCAGAAAGGGTCCTCCAGAGGCAAGAACCATGGGGAGTTTTCTTCACATCTGTGGAACTGAAGCATCTGAAATACAAGTGCCTGTTAGACAAACAAAAAGCCTTTCTCTCCTCTGCAGATAGGTACTGGGGTGCTCAACCAGAAGGACCCCAGGACCACAGGAGGAGTGTTCTGCTGAGCAAGAATGAGATTGAGAATGAGAAAGCAACCTGTTCTCCACCCTCCTGTCTCATTAATAACCACCAGAAAAGTGCTGTGAAGTTCCCCTTGAGACTGGAAGGTGTGCCCAGGACAGGGAAAATATTTCTAAGGTTTTGTCAGAGCCACTCTTCCAAGCTGACACTAAGAATGTTTATTGTATCTGAAGGTGGGCTGCTGGCTGTACTGCCTCAGTTTCCCCCACGTTGTGCTGGCGATAACAGGATTTATCTGCTGTGTGTAGGTGCACCCAGGCTTGCACAGTGCTTTAGATGCGCTGAGCATGGAATCAGTAGAATATCCTGAGTTGGAAGGCACCCACAAGGGTCATCAAAGTCCAGCTCCTGGCCCTGCACATGACTGCCATTTATTCTAGAACTCTATTCAATAAACTATTGCACACAGATAAGGGGCTTTTTTTCCTGGTTTCTTTGATCAGTATTTCCACTATATTTCTTGTTATCTCAAGCCTGTTTCCCATCCTCCATAAGGCTGGATTTCAATTTAAGCATAATTTTGGAAGCTGTTTGTGATTATGGTGCTGGATGGATATCCAGCAATTTTTGCAGATACGTTAACTTCTAATACTTCTGGTATCATTGATTCACTTGTAAAGAAAGAATCCCTCCGTTCTTGCCAACTCGTGTCTGACTTTTAAACAGAAAGGGAGGAAATTTGTGTCTGGTCAAAGAGATACTGTTTCCGGAAGGTGGGGCTATAGTTAATGAAGATAAGCTAAACCTTGAAAATATCAGAGTATTCAGATAATAGGCTAGGGGGATTTGATCATCTTTAGTAGATTCTGATACAAGTTATATTTAGAGACAAGACTCTCAACTTCACTTTCCTGGCTTCATGCAAGGAGAGAAAAATATTCCAAGCTCCTTTTTTTATTTACTGATACGCTGTTAATTTAGAGGAAGGGGTTAAAAAAATAAATATCTGACCTTTGTAATATTCTAGAGAAAAAAAATGCTGAATCCTGAGGCAGTGCTGGGCCAAAGACTGTAGATTTTGGATGCTGTTCTAACTTGAAAATTTCCATGTGTTTTAAGTCTCATCTGATTTATCTAAAACAAGAGTCAACCACAAATTTTAATTGCTTGGCTATAGCTTTCCAGATAGATTTGTGAGCATTGCACACATCTGGGCATGGGCTGAGTGCCGGGAGGGCCAGCAGGACTGGCCTGGGAACCCAGGGAGTGGTCAGCAAGCAGAGGGGCCTTGTGGCCCAGAAATACACCTAGAGCTAAAGAAAGGCTCTCAGGAAAAGCTGATTCCCAACAGTTTGGGTGCTTTAAATAAGCCAAGTATTTTTGCAAGTTGTTAATAACAGCAACTAAAGTACTGAACCAAGACTGCAGTTCCCCATTCTCTCTTCTCAAGTGGCAGCTGTTTCCAGTCTCTGCTTCTGACCATCTCCTGCAGCCACATCCATCATGGGCCTCATTTCTGTCTTGACTGCTAGCATTTTAGGTCATCCCTTTCCAACATTTTTACCCTCAAGGTTTTCTGAATCCTCTCCATTTCTAAAAGAATCATAGAATGGTTTGGGTTGGGAGGGACCTTAAAGATCCTCCAGTTCCAACTCACTGCCATGGGCAGGGACACCTCCCACTAGCCCAGGCTGCTCAGAGCCCCATCCAACCTGGCCTTGAACACTGCCAGGGATGGGGCATCCGTAACTTCTCTCTGCAGCTTGTTCCAGTGCTTGACCACCCTCACAGCAAACAATTTCTTCCTTTTACCTAGCCTAAATTTCCCCTCTTCCAATTTGAATTAAAAAAAACCCAAAAACCAAAAGAAGTGCTGTCCCAAAAGCTTTCCACCTCTTGTGGTCTTGTACTCCCTAATAGTCCATGACCAAATGTGTTTCATTCTCCTGTAATTTAATTCTCCCATTTGCCAGCATCCTACCAAGCTCCTTGTTAGAAGGAGAGGTTTGTGTTCATCTTGCCTTGCTTCTGTTAGTCAGGCAGCAAGTTATAGACAAATAATCTTATGAAGGTGACCTGTAAAAAAACAAACCAACTTGCTAGTAGGTTTTGATTTCTATTTATTCCTCATAATTTTTAAGATCTTAAAGGGATTGCTGTCTTACATGAGCACAACATCTGCTGTTGCCACTTGTTTCTTTGTAGGGAAAAACGGCAGTATCATAGAAGAGATAGTTTTGATAACATGCTGCTAATATTCTCTACTTGGACTGATGTATTTTATATTGTATTATTTATTCCACCACATATTACTGAAGTGCTTTTTTTCATATCAGTTTTTTAGTTTTTGGCCCATCAGAGCATGTCTCTTATTACCATTGGTTTCAAATACAATTCTGGAGAGACATCTACTCTGAAAAATGACATTATAGTTGTAACCTACACTCTTCTAAGAATCATGAAAGAAACAGAGCTGAGTGAATTGTTAACCAGAGATGTCATATTTCCAGAAATTTTGAGGAAGCTTTTAGGAAAACATGCTTTTCTTTGAGAAAAGGAACACTTGGAAAAGTAATTCGCTGCAGTTTAGTTGCTTGCTTATCAAAATTGGTTTCCCAACCCTAATGGAAAGAACAGATGCATAAATCAACCGTGTAATTTCTCCCATTTCCTATAGCTTGAGCATTTGCTACCCTAGATCTTGTGTTGCACAACCAGGACAAAATTCCTCAAACAAACAAAAATTACTTTTAAATGCCACAAGTGTTATAGTCAGTAATCAAATTGCCACATGCTGGTGTCGCCAGTTCGTTTTAATTCCCAAAACAATTTTAAAAAAATGCGTGATAAAACTGAGTTTCTATACAGTACATTAGGAATTTATTGTACAAGTCAAGCCCTCCATAATAGTTCACTGTTATCAAGATAACTTCTGGAGAATCGGAGCCAGCAACTGGTTTATAAATCCTGGTTGTTTCTGAGCTCTGATCCTGACTCAACAGCTCAGAATTTTCTCCCCAGGGTCATCACCCTCTGTTGAATCCACAAGCAGCACACCCTGATCAATGGTGAATTCTCAGCAGCTGTTCAAGGGCTCTTACTACAAAAAATAAGTGGATTTTTACGCTTTTGAAAAGTGTAAGATAAATATATTTTGCTATAAAAATACACAGCAAGACGAGAGCAGCAACAGTTTCAGTTTATTGAAAAAACAGAACCATTTTTAGTATCTCAAAGCAGAGATTGTCATTGATAGCTTTATGCAAGAGAGCTGATTTTAGAACTCAGGGTGTAGCAAGTGCCTTTCTTTCCAAAGATGCTTTTTGTCTGAATGTTACCCATTTTATTTGTCAGTTAAGACAGTGGTTACAGTGTTCATATAATATTTTCATTGACTAGAAAGAGACTTGTCCATATAACTTTCAAAACCTGTTAATTTTATTCCTCAGAAGCTCAGCCCTCATGTTTTCCAAGCAATGATCAATCTTATAGTAGAGTGTTTTTTCATTGGCTCCGCTTCTTCTGTCCTTCCCCTGGACTTCACTTTCTTCTTTGGCCAACTGTCAAGAGAAAGTACAGACAGTCTGGAGAACAAATCTTCCTTCATGCAGATTACATTCTCCTTTAAACGCCTCAGTGGTGGATATATAACCTCCAGCAAAACTGCTGCCTCATCTCTGGTAACAAAATGAGCACATTGAAGCCAGAAGTTCTGTTAGGGAGTTTTGCAAGAATCCAGGATCTTGGGCATTGCAAATGGGAGGAAGACACATTCCATGATTTTTTTGAGAATCATGCGCCTGAAGAAAGAAACATCTTTTAATAGCACTGAAATTGTTGGTCTCTCCTGCCACTATTCTAGTTATAGAGAAATCTTTAAAATAAATTCTCTGGGAAGATTCCCGTACCTATCCCTGAGCTCCTCTAGAAAGCCACTCCTAACGTCACCTGTTCCTGTCCACAGACCCCTCCAAAATAAAGCATTAACTTTCAGAAATGTTGAGGTACCAACATGTGTGGGGACTTAGAGGAGCCAGGGAAGCTCTCTCTGAAGCTTCTTCAGATATTCTGAAGAACTTAAGTAGGAAGAATCCCACCAAAGACAAATGTGTTTGATAACCACACCTGTTCTTCCAGAACAGACTCACTGTTGTTAATTCGTGCTCGATACTGATACATTCTTTGTAACATTGCCATTAACAGATATCGTAAATTCTGGAATATTTTTTGCCTTTCATCTTCTCTCCAGTTGAGTCATTGGTGTGCCCAGTGATGATTCTGTTAGGAGAAAGGACTTTTTGTGTGTTTTTATGAAAGATTATTACTGGCTTATTACTGAGTGTGGTATTGAACAGCAAACACATCAGGGATTTGATACAACATGGAGAGATGCACAAAGAAAGGAACATTTTTTTCCCCTAGGGGTTTGCTACACTGCAGAGCAACAGGGTCCTCCTTACAAACAGGCCACCAGGAGTGATCAATGCATGAAGATCACCCCAGTCCTTTTTGGTTATTTTGGAAAAAAGCGCCTTAAAGAGTTAGTTCACTTTGAGCTGAAAAGCTGCACCCTTGGGAATGAATGGTACTCAAGATAAGTCAGGGCAGCAGGCTTGGGAGTTTAATGTTGTAAAAGCAGCTGAAATTTTCCTTTATCACATTTTCATTCAGCCAAGTGCTGCTTGCATCATGGTTTCCCTCGTCTCCTTTAGCAGCTTCATCCTTTGCTGTCTTTACTGAGAACAAGGACAGTCCCCCTGAACCCACTGAGTGAGCAATGTGCTGATTAAAATTCTCTTCATTAAGGACAAATAATTTGTTTAATCAGTCAACTGTGTTAAGAACATAGTTATAAAACACCATTCTGTTCAAATGGACTATGATTTTTAGCCTTAATAATATTTACCTCTAAAATCTCTGAGGATGAGAATGAAGAGCAGATGAGAGAACTTTAATCAACAGCATTAATCAACCTTGATCTCTCCAGATCATGGCGCAATACTTGGAATAACTTATTAATAATTTGTGGTCTTTGTGGTCTAAATTATGCCAAACTCAAAATTTTATTCTTCAGCTTCCCGTGGCTGAAAATACTGTTCCACTCAGCTCTGTAATTGTGTCTGTCATTGCCCTTTCCTGGTAAATTCCTATAATTAGTTTTGGGAGTAGGTCTCCAAAGTGCTACCCTTTAGTTCTCCGTTACAGGGGAGCTTATAAGAAACCATTCCCCAGCTGTCGCTGGAGCCAACCAGGCTTCTGTGTTTTGGTTTGGTTTGGTTTGGTTTGGTTTGGTTTGGTTTGGTTTGGTTTGGTTTGGTTTGGTTTGGTTTGGTCTGGTCTTTTTGTTTTTAAAAGCAAGGAAATAAATTCATTGTTACATATTATGTTCCAGTTCATACCATGAACTTCTTATGAATGATTAAATTTACAAAGTGCTTCAAGTTAATATAGCATGAAGATTAGTGGAATTTTAATAGATAAAAATAAGATAGACAATTTTAATTGAAAATTATTTTGTACTCTCAGCGAGAACAGTCTCTGTCTTGTTCAGTAGCACCTCCTGGAATGCCTTTGATCCTTTTACAAAAGTTGATACCTTTATAAATGCATGTCACTAAGGCTAGGAGAACTGGGATTGTTCAGCCTGGAAGACAAAAGGCTTTGGCGTGACCTACTTGAGGCCTTCCAGTACCTGGAGGGAGCCTACAGGAAGGATGGAGAGGGACTATTATAACAGCACGTAATAACAGGACAAAGGGGAATGGCTTCAAACTGAGAGTAGGTTTAGATTAGAGACTAGGAATATAAAATAATTAGATATAGGATATTAGATATTGTGGTTCATAGCAACTACATCATCACTGCTACTCTACTGCACATGCTGTCAGAGTAGGTACTTGCCTCTGTCATGTTTCAGGGAGAGGAAAAATCTGTTCTGTGACATGGCTACTTCTGCTCATGATGTGATTTTTCTTCATGACTTTTCTTCATTTAAGATTTGTGCACTAACCTTTCAGCCTTTGTGAAGAACTATTTGGGTTTGGGTTGTTTTTTTCTCAATGCACTGCATGGATGGGATTTTATTAATTTCTGAGAGTTAGATTCAAAACTTGTTTAAAACTTCTTCTCCCCATCTGTGCTCAGTCTATGATCATTGATTTTTTTTTTTTTTTTAACTTAGAGGATGGAAAAATTTTGTGTTCATACAATATTTCAGTAAGGCTTAGGAATAACTGTGGTGTGTAATTTCTAGTTTCAAACACTGCTTCCTCCTCCCAACAACTGTGAAATACAAAAGAAATTATTTGCCTATAAAGAATCTGATCATCCAAACATCATGCTTCTAATGAAACATAAATCAGCTACAAAGAGCTTACTTAGTTTTTCCTAAAGGAAACAAATCAGTCTGAGTTATTTTTCTATGTAATTAACAATGTTTGCTGTTTTAAGTAGAGAGATCAGAGTTGTTCAAAGCGGTTAAGATTAGAGCAACATCAGCAGTTTTTCTGTTTGCTTTACTTTTATTCATTCTGGCATCAGAGCTAATTTCTAATTAAGTAAATGTGTCTGAGTATGATTCAGGGGAGATGATACATTTCTCCACGCTAAGTGCGTAAAGCTGGCTTAATAGAAAGGGTATTGCACACAATGACATTTTTCTAGTGGGTATAATTATCTCAGCAGCAAACCAGTGAATGATGTATTTCAGGATGTGTGTTTGGATGATGACAGGCAGATTGGACATGATAATAATCAAGGCTGTTCACCAGCAAGCCTCTTTTTCTGGTACATCATAGACCTGTGATAACAGTAGAAGTTGCCTTCTGGTGGCTTTTACATCTCTTTTTAAAATATCTCATACTTTAAGCAGATATTGCTTTGGCAGAGTCAGGGATGGGGTCCCATTGTCCCACTGCTGCTGTCCTCATTTGCAAATGTCATCTTTTCTGATCCAGCCCTGAGAAGCGTGAGAAGATCAATGAGCAGAAATCCAGACTGCTCCTTCTCTTGTAATATCCAAAGAATGTGTTACTATTTGGGATTGATGATTCAGTCCAACATTGGTACAGAGCCCACTGAAGTCACTGGGAGTCTGTGGCTGCCAAAATCTACCACTGACTTAAGTGTGTCTCGGAGTAAGCCCTTCATGGGCACAGAACCCCCTGGGAAATGGAAAGCAAAACTGATTAAACAACAATTAAACACAATCAGCTTTCTGGACCTCCCTCCACAAAGGCTCTGTGGCTTTAGAGCCCTACCCCAACAACAGCAAAATGGAAGATGAAGGTCTTTACTTTTAATCTCATATGGCTCAGCTCAATAGCAATTAGCTTCTGCCTCTGCTTCTGTGGGCCTCCTGCACTCCACAGCTGCAGCAGCCAGACTTTGTTGCCTAGAAAAAATTAGACAATTATCTCTGGGAATTTATTTCCCAGCAAGAGTATTCACTTCTCGCTTCTCTCCAGTACTTCATCACCAAGATGCACAGCTGTTGAAGGGCTATCCAGATCTCAGTCCAACCTGCTGTCATGTTCAATAGTTCATCACTGCAAGAGTTTCATGAATGCACGTTTTCCAGATATATCTCCAGTCTGTGTTTCCTCTGGTAATCCCTGCCTGGAATCACAAATTAAGAAATATCTACACATAAAAATCCCCAGTTCATTTAGAATAGCTAGCAAAAAGACATTTCTTGCAGAAGGAAAAGTTGTCTTCCAACTCTGAAGATAGCTGTCTGTCTGCCGGCTTTTACTTCAGCCCTTCCAGTACAGTTGTCCCAGAAAGCAAATGATGTCTGGACAGTGGGGAATGCAGGAATGAGGTGTTTTTGCAGGCTTCACTACCACTGGTTTGTACTGTGACACTTGCAGCATCGTGAGTTTGCCATCTCTAAGGGACAACATTTGGGCAATATGTGTCTTTTTTTAAGGGAGGGAGCAAATAGTTATGAAATGAAAACTTTATCTGCTCAGTTTTCCATCTATATTTTCTTCTAGAAATCTTGAACTTATCTGTGCTTCAGTTTCCTCATTTCATAGAATCTCATCTTTCAACAGCCATTTCCATCCAGAATTACTAGTGTTTCGTGTACCATCTAGGGTGCTTTGCCTAATGTTTTCAAAACCAGCTGCAAAGTATAAATCTCTGGCACCTCATATTTTTAAATCACTGTATCTGCTTCCCTACCAGTTGTACAAAGTGTTTGAAAAAAACCAGCATTTTCTCTATGGTGGAAAAACATTTTAGTCTCTGCTGAAATCCTCCAGGTTTGTTGATGTTCTGCTCAGTCTTACTGTCTTTTACTATCCTGTGTGATACTTGGATTACAGCCAAGCACATATAAATTGCTCCCACTCATGCTCTCTCTGGCAGTTTTATGTGCCTTTCACTACTTTCTAGCAGATATTTTAGGCAACAATTTATTCCTATCACTTTTTTTTCTACTTGCTTTCTTTTCCCTTTCAAAAAAATATATTAGATCTTTTTTCTTAGAATTTACTCAGTGTTTTAGGATCCCTGTGGATAAATGGGTCGGAGACTGCAAGGGCAAAATCGAGGCTTTCTAATTATGCTTGAAGAAGGGAGTAGGAGGCTATAAGGCAGAGTCTTACTGCCCAGTTTCAATGCTTTTGCCATGCCAAGGGTCAGAAAGTGGGCAGGACTTCGAAGCTGAAAGTGCCCATCTTCCCCTTGGGATATCTTGCTCAGTACATTGGATTCAGTGCAGAGAGGAGGCTTCCAGTGCCAGATAAAAGGGGTAACATCGGTTTTTTCTTGACTGGGAGATGCAAGAAACCAGAGACTGGACCTGTGGTGCTTCTACAAACATGTAATTCTCAATTTTCCTCTGACTGCCACAAATCTATGCCAAAAACATCTGTAACCTAACCCTTCTTAGGTATCAAGATTTTTCATTATATTTTCTCCTAAGGATTAGAAGAAAGAGCAGGGAAAAAAAAAAGAGGGGGGGGGGCGGGGGGGGGGGGGGGGGGAGGAGAGAAATTAAACCATTTAAGGAGTTTCTGTCTAAAGGTGGAAGAAAATGAGCATTATGGATACAGGCTGAACCCCTGAAGTCCTCCAGTTAAGAAATTAGTTTTCAGCCTTCTTGGAGTTCTTAGTTTCTGTCTTGCTGGGGATCGTGTCATTCAAATGACAATCCTAGGGAATGCTGTGTCACTGGGTTTTGAGAGGATAAAACTGAATCATGTCCTGCTCCGAGCCCTTCCCTGGGTCCCCAGCTGCTATTCACTCATGGCAGCAAAAATACCTATGGGCATTTTGTGGCAGGGGCTGTTGACTGAGCCCAAATGTAACAGCGTCACTCAGTCCCACCTTAAAAGCTGATTAGATCACTGCAAGTCAAGCAGTTATTTACTAGAGCATATTGGTATTATTAAGGCATAGAAGCATGCTAGAAGTTTATTATGGTTTTGTTTTTTTTTTAATGGACATAATAATTAATTTTTTTAAAAAAAAAACAACCCCACAGAAACTCAGCTCTGGAACTTAGTTCTCTATTCCAGCACATCTCTTTAAAATCCCATTTGTCATGTGTTCATCCAGATACAAAATTAGTGTCAAAGCACATCCCAGAGATGAGTATTAACAAGCTTGTCCTCATCCAACTCTGACCTATTGCATTGAATTTCTAATGATCTCTTTGATGAACTGTGAATCTGTGGTATCTTCACAGAGGTTGCTGTGATCCCAGTTAATATTACATGCATATCACCTGGTTTCTTGCAATTTCCTTGCGTGCTGCTATTAAACAACTCTCCCCTTTGCCTTTGTAGGTCACACAAATGGACCAGAAGCTGAACCTCATCACGGACATGCTGCACCATCTGGTTTCCCGTCAGCAGGGGGATCAGGGCAACAACAGAGCATCTCAGAGAGCCAACAACAGTGTCAGTTCCGATCTCTTCCTCCCCAACAATGCCCTACCCACCTACGAGCAGCTGACAGTTCCGGGGAGAAATGAAGATGACATATCCTGATGTGGTACAAGTCTGGGCTGGGCTCTTCCTACGTTTCTCCTCTGAGTGGGACTGAGTGTTGAGAACCTGGGAGAAATTAAGTTCATCAGCCAACCAAGAAATCGTGCAACTGCAGTATCTACCCCACTAGTGTCAAATATCCTCTCCTAAAGTTACCCACAGTAGCCAAAGGATTGCCAGGCTGTCTTCCACCAGGCAAAACTTCTGGAAGCTCCGCGTTGATTTTGTTCTTGAACAAATGATCACAACTCATTATTTCCCAAAAAGACCAAAATAATGTCAAGACAGGCAAAATGGCAAGGTTTTAGAGCTCCTGTAATAATAATAATAATAAAAGTAATAATAATATTCTAATAATACTTGAACTTAGATGGAAAAAAATGCGTTCTGTTTATGAATCGGCAGATAGCAATTTATTTCTACTACTAAGGTTTTTAAAACAAACTAGGATAACTTATGTTGTTTTTGTTGTATAAACATACACTAACATTCTAGACAATAACAAACCACATACTGAATGATTTTCTTTTTCTGTTTTATTTTAGTGTTACTACATAAACAGCTATCAGATAATGACCAGATTTTTTAAATCTGTTTTTCTTCAGGGAGGAACTAATCCTTGATCTGGAACAATACTATTTATAGTGGAAAGTGCTATAGATTTTCTAAGTTATCAGTTTTTCATGGGGAGAGAATAAAGTATTATATAGCAAAAAATCATTCTGCTTTCTAGAAAATTGTTGCCAAAGAATTTATATATGAATAGGAAACACAGTGGTCTGAATGTACTTGTCCTGACACAGCATTTTAAAAAGAAGGCCTTCTACTTCTTAAATCTACTGGGTTTTAGCTTACAGACACCAAGAATAATACAAGGGGCTGAAGTGACTGGACTCCACTGGACTGGACTGGTCAAGTGCAATGTTTTCATGAATAACGTCATGAGAAACTCAACTTCCTACAAGAGTCAGTTGGTATTGACAAGTGCCAGCTCTTTATTTAGGGAATTGAGGGTCTCAGCTACAGCCCATGATGGGGTGAGCCACAGTGGCCCCCATGATGACTGCAAAGAAACCAACAGCATTGGCTCAGTGTGAGTTCTCACATACACAACGTGAGCAGGAGCTGGGCTTTGATTGCTAGGGCTGAAATCACTGAGCTCTTGCAGAGAGTCTGAATCATATCAGTCTTTAAAGCTGTCAGGAAAAGCTGTTCGGTCCAGCGTGGTGGTAGTGGTAGCTCATCCTGCTGGGAAGAAGAGAGATGCGGACAGATTTATCAGCTCTTGCACTTTGGGCACCCTACCCATCCAGTGCACCCTGCTCCCCTCCCCGCAGAGCTGTACCCCACAGTGGTACCTCTCCCTCTCCCAGAAAACTGATGCCCTAAAGCCTCCCACCTTGGCACAGCAGTTAGTATTACCAGTCTATAGTATCTCTGAGCAATCTGAAATCCTGATGCATAATGAATGAGATCACAGGGAACCTTCTCATAGTGCTGCTCACATTCTGAGCTTTCTTTTCAACATTTCATCTCTTTCACTTGAACTGCAGAGGAAGTATCCTATGTGTTTAACTTCACAGATTCTGTTACAATTATCCAGCCTCTCTCTTGTACAGTAGATAAATGTTAAGGGTGTAGAAATTTACAGGCATAAGGAGGAATTGTATCTGGGCATTATGTTTCCATATAAATCAAAATTATTCTGATTATTTTGAACATTTTTTAAATGAGATTAATTATGTAATTTCAGGTTATCAATCAGCCTGTTAATTTCCTAATAAAATACAGGACAAGAGTGCCATGTCTTTTGGTTATTCTGAAATCCAGACACTTGATACACCCAAGAAAGCTGCTGGCTTTCCTTTTCTCTCTTAGCCCACTGTACAGTGTAAATATGTCTTATTTGCAATGCATGACTGTAAACCTTCTGCTGATTCTTCACTGGAGAAATAAAAGAAAATCAGGACTTTTATCAGCTGGGATGACTTTAGAGAGAAAGGTGTGTCGTGGAGCCCTGGCTGAAAGCAAACAGGTCTGTGCATTTCTAGGGGCATTGTTTTAACCAGAAAATGTGTGCATTCCTGCCTGTTTGTTCCCAAGACTGTACCTCCATTCTCTCTTTGCCATCTAATATTGGTGGTAACAGTCTGGCACAGCAGATACTTAATGCAAAATACAATTTCACTTTCTTATCACTTGTTCTATAACCTTCTGCAAGTCTCTTTTACCAGAATCCTCAGAATCACCGGATTTTACAGGTTTTCAAGGCTAGTGGCCAGTTTTGAGGTCAGTGATTCCTCACCTGAGTGATCCCTCACTCAGTGATCCCTCACCTGAGTGCAGCTGATCCTTTCAGAAAGTACAAAGCTCTGACATCGGCTACTTCAAATCTGATAATCCACCTCGCCCTAAGGAAAATAAGATCCATTTTCCCAGTTGAAGAGGGATGCTATGAAATGAGCCATCCAAATTTGCTGTGCAGCTGCCTGGAGCCAGCCATCCCCAAGGACTCGTCAGAGACAGATCTGACCTCTCTGCTTGGCAGACTGACTGGAATTCTCTGCCCTGCTGGGGCTCCAGTGCTCAATGACTTCTCCTGGGAGCAGGTGCCTCAGCATCTTTCTTTCACAGGGCACTGTGGAACAGCAGCAGAGGGAAGATGAGCTGAGCAGTCCAACGCTGGAGCAGCCTGAAGTAACCAGCATGTGGTGAGTATGTGTTTCTGCTAAAACCTATTCTACTGGTGTCTGCTGTTCAGCCAAAATGTCCAGAGCAGGGGGTTTTTAAGTGCGTAGGAAATGTTTGTAAATATCTTGAAGAGGAACAAAGGAAACTGTAAGGTAGGCCAAACCTTGACTTTATAACTTTCAGCCCCATTTTTGTTAGCTGGGTTAAAATAAATGCATCTGAGGCTGCAAAAGAAGCCTCTTTCTTAGAGCAGCTCTATAGCAGTTTGCATTTCAAGACTGGTGTAAGTTAAGCCTCACCTCTGCCCAAAAAAATAAATGTCAGTTTAAAAAAAAAAAGTTGTCTAAAAAGATGTTACGTGGCTCAGCCTCCCCAGGCTGCCAGGGGGATGCCAGATGGATGCCAGATAGGGAAGGTAGGAAGCCAGGGAGCAGAAGAGGAGGCAAAACATGGGGCTGCCCCGCTGAAGGTGGTGATGAAATCTCACCCTGCCTCAGCTCACAGCAGAGGCAGACATTGTGCAAGTTTGCAAAAAGGAAGATTCGCAGCAGGTGGGGAGGATTTGTGCAGGGGAGGAGTTTTAGTCCAGGAGCAATAGCCTGGGCTCCTGCTGAGGGGTCTGGGTTGGGATTCAAGAGACAGGAGCACTGCCTGGCATCAGCATTAATCTACAGGGTGACCTCAGGGCGAGTCATTTCACCTGCTTGGCCACATCTGTTGCCCCCTGTCCTGCACTCAGCCCCCTTGTTTGTTTAGAGCACGAATTCCTCAGAACAGGGAGGGCCCCTCCCTTTCTGTGTGTTTGCTCAGTGCCTGCACAAAAGGACCTCTGGGGACTTGAGGTACCACTCTCAGATAAATAATTACCCACCCTGGAGTCCTGCTACAGGCAAACCCTTAATTATTGCGAGCCCAGGGAGTTTTAGCTGGAAGTGCCTGCTGCCAAACCAACGGAGGAGGCTGGGTTTTAGGTCCCCTTCCACATAGTATCTTACAAAAGGAGATCAGAAGCCTGGCCACCACTCATTTTCACTCTTCTACTTTAAAGCAGGTGCATTTCAAATAACACAATAGGCCACTGCTATGCTTGAATACTAGCTAAGGCAGAAATTCTTGGATGTCAGTGGATTAAATAGACATTTTACCAGAGCAAATTAAGGTTTGTTGTTGCCAGCAGACACCTCTGGGCTGATTTAGCACGCATCAGTTCTGAGGAAGGTGGAAATATTCCAGGCTGCTGAGCTGTAAAGAAACAAGATGATTTTTGAAAAATGAAGAAGTGAAATACAGGAAGATTTTCTTTTCTGGAAGTTTAAAGAAGAAAAGGTAAAAACAGTTTTAAGCTAATCCTCATGTACTCTGCTGAGCTGGGGTTTACTGTTGGCATGGGGGTTTGGGAAGAGGAGAGGCATTGAGAAGAAAAGGAAGAAGATTGGAGGTATGATGAAGCTCCCATGAAAACGTACTTGTGCACTTCATTTATGTTGGCTTGGAGCTGGGTATTGCCTGTGGTGGGATTGCTCAGCCCATGCAGGTCAGTGTAAGCCTTTGGAAGTTGAAAATGTGTAGTAAAGATGCTTTTCTGTGGCCTTTCAGTGGAAGCCAGACTACACTGTGTAGGCAGCATTGCTTTCTTCATGGTCACAGAGCCACAGAACCATACAAATTCACAAGTTTCTGCTTCCCATTTCTGTTTTCAAATCATTGGTTTCTAATATTCCTGCCTGTCACTTGTGTTTTCAAGCCACAACAACCAGAGGTATTTCTTTCCACTGCAGGGATATGAATTACTTTACCTACTGCACACGCACACCACAGAGCAAAGGCTTTTAAAATGCCCTCCAATTTTATTTAAAATAGCTTCTGTAAGGTTTTGCATCTTGGGTCTCCTGAGCAGCAGCAGCAGCTGTGATGAAGGCAGCAAGGTGATGTGGAGGTGACACTTCGCTACATCCCAAGAAAGATAGCCAGAAGGTGTAGAGTTTAGTTTGGAAATAACAAGGACTTCGGTGAACACTGGCTTTTTTGGTCTGGTCTGTGGTCTGACCTTGATGTCTAAGAAGTGTGAATTTCAGCTGAAGTTTTTGTTTTGTGGTTGCAGGTTTGTTTTCTGTGTCATTCCCCTGATGCCTAGTGAGATGTGTGTTCGTGTTCAGCCTTTCCTCGGTGAGGACGTTGACACCAGGCCCCTCTGTCTTCTACTTCAGTGCCTATTTTCACAAAACTCATGAGAACTTAATTATTTTCTAGACCTCTATCCTTCTGTCAAGTTGAATTGAACAAGGCCAGCGGGTTCAAAAGTTATTAGGGGGAGGCAAAACAAACACAGCGTGAGTGCATTAACCTTGTTTTCACAGGAACTGGGCTGAAAGTCCTCTCTCTTCCCTGCCCAAACACAGAGGTCTGGAAGAAATGTAACCCCTCACTTTGGAGTAGAAGACAACTTCTACCTCCTGGGGTGAGGTGGAGACATGCAGGAGACATGTTTTTGGGAGCTCTTGGCTCCTGCGAGGCTTGATGCACCTTGCCTTTGGATGGGCTATTGAAAGATGCTGGAAAACAGCTTTTTCCTCACTCCGCTCCCAACGACAGTGATTTAAAACATCAAAATGCTTAGTGCTGCAACAAAGAGCACGCAGGTGCTGGATGGGCAGATTATGAGCCATGTCCATGTGTGTCACTGGAACACAGCGTGGTGTCCAAAGAGAGATTGTCTGCACGGCTGGCAGGGGAGCACTGCCGGGGAAGGGCTGGCCCGAAAGAATGGCATTGTCCAAGTTCACATCGCTCCCGCATGAGCTGGCAACTGCTGCCTCTGGGGAGAGACTTCCTGGGGATCTGACATGAGGCATTGTGCTCCCTGCCTGTGGATTTGCACCTAAGAAGTGCTGATCTATAAAGCCAGTCTTGAAACCATCTTGGGGCTACGTTTGCCTCAGAGCTGGCGTTGCTCTGGCAGGCTGCCCAGGGATTTAGGCTCGGTTAATCCAAGCTTGGCTCTCCATGGCAGACACCCATGGAACAAAGGGAATAAAGCTTCCACGACCCCATCGAGCTGCTGGTCAATCTCTCAGCCAGGTGCAGAAAGTGGGCTAGGCAGCCCTCAGTGAACTGTCTTGGATCGGACAGGGGCAAATTCCCAGCAGGGGTAGGCAGGCAACTCTATAGAGATTTTCTTGCCATAATTTCCCAAGTCTGGAAGTATCGCACACCGAGCCCCCAATGCCTGTGCATTTCACACAACGTTTAAAGCCAGATGTGCTGAAATTCATCACTGCTGCTTTCCGTGCTGGCCCCTGCCATAAAAAACAAGAAAGCAAGGAGGAAAATAAATTCAGTTTTCAGTTCTGGTATATATTATGTCCTTAGGACTATATTGATCATTAATTTTTAAGCATTAATATGTAAGAGATGATACAAGCAGCACCAATGCTGTGAGAATGATAATCAGGTGTGAAGGATTAGGGTTACAAACAGTTTGTGAGATGCTGTCATCTGTTGTGTAAGCATTGCCTAATAATTTGTTAGTCCTAATTGTCGCCTAGTTGTGTTTTTAACTGGAACCTAAATGTAAATGTGATTCAGGTTTTACTCCTTTTGCATCTTTGGCTGTTACGCTACTTGTAAATTTGCTTTGATTGCATCCCTTTTCCTAGTTCCTTCTGTTAATTGCAACACTGAATGCAGGTTTGACTGGTAGAGGGATGCATGCCCTTCAGATCACTTTTGGGAGTGATCACGTAAGAGTTACCCCCATGAGGACAGGTCACAACTGCACCAGGGAGTCTTCTGCAAGCCACAGCATCTTTTTAATCATAATTTGTCTTGTAAAGCTTGGATGACAGAAGATGTGCTTCCCCTGCTGAATCCCTCCTTTGCCTGTGCCACTGGAGCTGTGGACTCACAGCCACCACCACATGTGCTCACTTGCAGCCATTATAGAGCAGATTTGAAATAGTGCCTTTGCTTAACTGATTGCAAATGTTTCCCTGTTATTTCAGTTGGCAGTCAAGCCAGTACTTTATTTTCCATTTATTTTCTCTCCTCTGCTGAGAAGTGGGAGAATACTCTGCAGCCACAAGACAGAAACCAGAAGCAGGGGAGCAGAAAGGTGCACCAAAAGAGAGGTCTTGTCATTAAGCAAAATGTACTGCCCCGAACACACATTTCAGTCCCTGTTTCTTGCAGCCCGAGCATCATTTTTATTTACCCTGGTTTGGTCTTCTTGCACCCAAATGTATTAAGCACCTTTACACACCTTTGAAGTACCCTGAAGTGTCCTGAACCTTAATTTCCATCTGGTTCTCCCACTTCCACAGCTTGATTCAGGTGTCAGTCCAAGGCCAGCAGAAGGCAGGCAGGCATTTGGCTGGCTCTGGTGGCATGGAGCCCCGGAATGTTTCCCGGTATTTGCCCCTCTCAGGCACGGTAGTCACTGCTCCTTGGCACGGCACAGCCCCTGATTAGCGTTTCCTTCCTGCGCCAGTCCTTCACGCCGCCACTTCAACTCTGACTTTTTGTTTTCCTCCTTCCCCCCTTCACAGCCAAAGGGGAGAACAATTCCTGGAAAAGAAAAATGCTCTTTCCCCCGCATTGCCGAAACCTTTGCAGGGAGCTCTGGGGAGGAGAGAGTAGACTTTGAAGAACATATGGCTAAAAGCATTTGGGGGTTTTCAGATGGTAAATGACCGATGAGGTCTCAAAGGGGTTTTATTTATAAATGATAGACTCCTGAGAGAGAAATAATTGCTGCTCTCCCAGGCGTAAAAAAGCAATTCACCTGACATAAAACCCAGGGATAAAATTAGCTAAATGAAAGCAAGATATGGCAACTGTATTAAGCTGCCTTTTTTTTTTTTTCCCTCCCTTCCCTGCTGAATGGTGAATCATTTTAATTTTGTTTTCCCCTCCTTTCTTGGAAGGAGAAAAAAAAAAAAAAGCCAACGCCAAAGCAGTGCCTTGGGTCTGAAAGAACAGATGGTGCCCTGGGCGGCCCTCCGGAGCGCTCGGCGGCGTGCATTCCTCCACTCCAGTGCTCAGATAACTGAGTTATACAGCACACGACCATCTGGTGTATGACACATCTTGTGTCCCCCGGACAATGCCCCAGCAAACCTCTTCAGGGGAGAGGTTAGTTTCTAGGGTAACAGCAGCATGTGCAGCTCCAGGCCTTATTGAGATTCAGGGCTCCTCACTTGTCCCTATTCTTCTGCTCCCTATTGTTGTCACTTGAGCTTTTGCTGCTTGGTTACACCGAGACTGACAATATCCATCAGTATTTTGTCCCCGGCCCAGAAACCATTGTCTCCAAATTTTGTTTCATTATTTATGTTTTCAATATCCAATGGTTGACTGAAGCATCTGCTGTAGAGTGATAAGGCAAGTGCCTATTGAGGAGAGCTGTGCTGCTGCCTGACAACGATGGTTTGAATTATTTAGGTTGTGGTTGGACAAGCATTTGCAAAAGGCAGGGTATCCGTGAAGCACGAGGTGACTTTATTTATTTCTCTGTTTCAGGGTTTTTTTAGGTGCTCACATCTTTTAATCCAGACCCAAAAAAATCTTAAAGAGAAGTCAGCTCTGAAAAAGTAGTGCATTCATTGACTGGAGGTTTCTGGATGTTCCTTTTGGGAAACTTATTTGGGATCGAAATAAAAAAATGGGGGGTTCACCTTCCTTTTAATTTTCTGTGGGGTTTGTTCTGAAGTGACTCTGGGGTTTGAGTGTTCATATTCTCCACTTATTTAAAGAGCCAAGGTCTGGCTTATAACCATGACCAAGCACTAGGCAAAGTACTCTAAAATTCCGTTTCAGCAAGCTAAGTTTAATCAGCAAAAAGAAGTAGTAGATGTTTTCTCTACCGATAAAAGATATGTGCCCCACTGAATCATTTGGTCCATTACAGAACAATTATACCAGCAGTGTTACCTTCCTCATGTATCTGTAATTGTCACAGCCAGACAAAATCCTCCCAAATTCTTCTTATATCTGTATGAAGCAGACTGTTCATTCAGTGGAGTGGAAAATACCTGTTCAAAAATGTAAAGCACCACGCATGAGGTTTAAGCATTAAAAATGCACAACTAAGAAAGTACCACTGATGTCTAAGCAAAATTTGTTTAACTGCAGACCTCAGTCAAGACCTCAGACCTAAGTCAACTTCAAAATACTGCATTGCATCTCAGGTTCAGGCTGGTTAGAGAACCAGCAATAATAGTTAAGAGAGGTTCTGTATACATGTATCAAATAATAATAACTATATATAGATATTGTGACAAGTTTGCCACAACATCAAGTCTGATACATTATTTTCCCACATTTGTAAATGGAGATTTTACTCTTAAAGAAACACTTGTAAAATACAGATATATGACCTAAAGGCAATTGTTAAATTATTTGCCTAAAATATTTCAGATCTACTATGGGGAAAAGAGGAAAAACAATTTGGAGTTTTCCCCTCATGAAACAACATTTTTTCTGTAGGCTGGTGGCAGGAAATAACAATGAGATGCAACCCTGAGCCTGGTTTTAAATATTCTACTGAAATTCAGTTTCGCGTTGCAGCATGTTCTGCCCCTGACCTGCTTGTTAGGTGTGCCATGGTCAGTGCATTTGCCTCATCACATGCTTGAGATGGCAGGGGATCATAAAACAGAGACCACACTAGGGTGCATGTGCAAGAGGAGAAAGAGCTGATCATGGGCAAGCCTTGCTTAGCTGTGTTTTGCTTGGCAGCTTTCAGCAGTGAAGAGGAAGGGACGGAGTTCCTCTTTTCCTGTCTAAGTGTTGAAAGTTATCAGCACTTTGCTCCATCAGAGCCTCTGTGTTACCTCTGTAAGTCCAAAAGCCTCCACTCAGCCACCCAGGCAGGGCCAGCTGGGGTGATGCAGGAGAAGCGTGTGGGTTTCAGGTGTTGGTGAGCTGTGATGTGCCCAGGTGTGTCCTACAGGCTGCAAAATGGGGCTCAGTCATGCAGCCTTTTTCCACTTCTCCCAGCCCTCCTAACTCCACTCTCCCAACTTCAGGGATGGGAGGCTGCAGCCCTGAGGTGCCTCAGCATTTCTGTGGCTTCAGAGCATGAAGATAAATGAAAGTGAACCATAGCGACCTGTCCCCTCCTGCAAAAGGTGCTCTGGCTCTCCGTGCTGTACCAGGTGAGCTGTTTTTATAAGAATTGTGGAAGCTGCACACAGTACTGAGCCTTCACTCTGTAGCAGTCTGGTTACTTCAGCTGGATGAGTCTTTTCTGGAAGTGGCATGGACCAGAAGAAAGGTAGCAAGGGTGGTCAGAGGAATTAAGATAAGTATTAGGAGTTTCTCTGTCTAACCCAAAAAAAGGCTAAGGTTGGTTTCCATAAACATACAGGAAGGAGAATTGCTGTTTCACCCAAAGGGCAGTGTTATCACAAGAATACGTAAGTGGTGCACAAATAGATTTTTGAAGGTTTCTAAACATCAGAGAAGGAGCTTTCTGCAATAGCACTCTGGTGAAAATATGGGAAGCCAAACTCTGAGCTTTAAGATGTCACTTGATCAATTTGTGAAAGAGATGATAGTTTGTGATTGCCTGCAAAGGCAGGGAACTTGTTCTCACGACTCAGGACATCACTCCCTCTCCAGTATTTCATCAGTTTTAAAGGCAGAAAAGCCCATTAGATCATCTGACCTGAACTTCTGTGTGACACAGGCCATAGATCTCACCAAGTTACTGTTTGCTGAGTTCAGCAATCTGCCTGACTTAGGCATTATCTTACCATCACCAGAGAAAGAAACA
>VZRL01006957.1:103521-116833 GCA_013397895.1 Origma solitaria | reverse complement strand
AGCAGATGAGAGAACTCACTCCATTTCTATAAGAAGTTCTTGCCTGCAGACTTTAGCCTAGAAGGGTTTGTCCAAAGGAGCTGTTCTTATTTCCCTTGTGGAAAAGAGGAGCTGCCATTTTCTTGCCTTTGGTCAATCCAGAGTGAGGAAGGTGAGCCAGGCAGACACTGCACATTGCAATATCTCTGCCTTTACTGTCTTGTTACTTCAGGAGAGCTAATTAGAGCAAATAGGGGTGAAAAGGAAGCCCAGAAGGTCTCCATCTGTGAAAGCAAAGGTTGCTTACAGGAAAAATCTCAGCTGAACCAGGAGGGTTTCTTTCCACCTTTCCCATTTTACATAGAGGAAGGACAAGCTGCAGAATATAAAGCTTTGCTCAATTACAGGAGGAAGTGATCATTTTTCTAGGATTGTACTAAGATGTCTGTGCACTGCTTGAGGGTCACACTTGACCATGCTGCTCTGCCTTTGTCCAAACCTCTGAGAGCAGATGAAACCAACCAGTTTTTCATATAATCTGTTTCATTGACAGCATAGCAAATGGCTTCTTAGCAAAGAGGTTTATCTTTGAAAAGGATCACTGAAGAGTCAGAAAAGCAAATTAAATTAAGAAGCATAAAGCAGAGTTCCATGGGCAGAGGGCAGAAGAATATACTGCTGTTTGCGTGTGATCTGAGAAGTCAAAAGTACTCAGGTTTTCCAGGAACACCGGAATACTTTCATACTTTAAAAAACAAATCATGGCACAGTCTGTTTAGAGGAAAAAGCAAAACAAAACAAGTGGGGCCGTGAGACATAATGCGATTTGCATCTAAATACCTTTTAGAGATAAGAACGTGTTCAGAGGAAAACACAGTATTGCCAGTTCACGAGACTTACTTTCTGGTATCTTTGTGGGAACCAAATGAATTGCAAAACATCTGCAAGGTCCAAAGTGTCAATTATGCCTTTATGTACGTGGAGGAAATGTCACATGATGGAGGCAGTCATTGGACATGGTCAATTGTAGGGTTTTATCCTTTGCTTAGCCTTAAAGCCTCGCTCAACAGTCAGGTTAGACAATGGCACTGTCAGAGCGGGAGATGGATCAGTTTGGCCACTCAGAGGAGTTGCTTATCAGCACAGAAAGTGTCCCCGGCCTCAGACAGCGCTGACATTTCGCTTGCAAAGCCTTGCTCAGGGCTGCTTCAAACAAGTAGGCTTCCAGATTTGCACATCTAGACGCAGCCAAACGAAAAACTGAGCACAAAGCACAGATATCAGCTAGGATTTGCAAAAGTAATCATGCAAATGAAGTAGTTTTCCAAAGTTTCCCTTAGACCAGATCTCTGTTTCTTAGTCAGATTTCTCCTCCACGATTTATTTTTAAAAATGCCAACTTTGCAGAAGCATCTTACAAGAACATATAAAAGGAGGTTGTGCATCATTCAAGGACCGTAGGAGCTGCCAAACGAGAAGAATGGTTTTGAAAGGCCCATATGTGTGACTCTGAATGCCAAATATCCTCATTTTAATGGCTTGTGTGTTACAGTTTATATTGAGCACTTCAACAAGTCCCAGTAATATTCTTTACGGATTTGCAAACTCGCACTGTTTCTCCAGGAAGCTTTTAAATCCGGCAACATTTGTAATGCAGTTTGTGCGTGTTTTACTACAGACAATGTCTGCACAAAACAGCATCTACAGTCTGTAAAACTGCACATAAATGCCACTGGCACCATTTCCAGCTGCGCTCCGGTCCGGGTTCTGATCTCTAGTTTACACCGTGGTGGATCACTCTCTAGTCCATGCTATCCATGTGCCAGGTGACGTGTTTAGGTCCTTCAAGGCCCACAGAGATGTTGTCAGAACCTGTGTGCAACACTTATCTGCAAGAGGGGATCTGTAGGAGACATTTTTGTGGCAGTTAACAGAGGACATTTCTGCAGAACCACCAGAGAATCCTGCAAAATGTGACAGTTTCTCCAAAGTCTGGTTCCTAGGTCTGTGGGAAGAAAATCAACAGCCTGAGCTGCATCAGCCTTGTCAACTCTGCAGCTGCAACCATCATCCTCTTTAATTACACATCATCACGTGCAGATTATTGGCATCAGCTCCCCTCCCATCGTGGAAGTTTTGGACTGAGCTTGTAGACATCATTATTTTTAATTATTATATTATTGCATCACTGTGGATGCTTTTGTAAAGTCTGTGTGACTGGGCAAACATGTCTGGCTTCACTCTGAGTGTGTGTAAGAGGGTTTCTGGGTAAGAAAATGAGCAGCAGCTGGGGGGAAGGAGGAGGCAGGGAGAGGAAATGTTTGGTAAGTAGTAACTAACTCTTTATGTCATGTGTGTTTCTGCTGCCTGACTATAGCATACACTGTAACACCACTGGAAATAACAGGAGCCCAAATTATGTAAATTGTAGGAAGTCTTTTTAGGGTCAAAGTGGGAATCTGGGCCTAGGGGTTCTGGATCTGGATGATCCAGGCAAGGAGATTAATGAGCAGAAAGGGACACATGCAGAACAAGTGTTTTGAATTGCTTTAGAAAGCATGCAGCCAAAACTGGAAATTAGACATCAATCTATTCTGAATTGTAAAAGCCTTCACACTGATTTAACTTGGATTTTTGTAATTAATATAACTATGTTTACCGGTGCGGTATGAGATAGAGTTTGGGAGAGATTTTGCCTACGGTAGGAGTCCAGCCCCCTGCTGAATTCCCCATCTGCATCCTCCTGCCCTTGGCCTGCAGAAGCTGTTCAGTGCTTGTTCTGCCTAAAGCACTGGCCAAAAGCCTGGCTTGAATTAATATACCCAAGAGGAGAAGGATGGTTTTGCTCTGATTGTGGCGAGTTGTCAGTAGCTAAACAAGTTGTGACAAGGTAACCCATGCACGTAAAGAAGAAAAACAACTGGAAAAGGGATGGAATTTGCTCTGCTGGGGAGGCGTAGGTTGCCTAGTAATGAAAATGATAGCATTTATTTAAAATTTGTTGGATAAGCCTACCAATGCAGGTATTCCAGGAAAGGGTGGAGTTTGACTCACAATTCCAGGAATGGAAAGGATTTTTATGAAGGGAGCGGACATGGATCATGTGCACTGTGCAATAAACCTACTGGACAGGTCTGAAGTGCATCATGGTCTGGGATGGATTACAGCAACACGAGTTTCCTTTTGTAAGGGAGCATGAGGGAAGACAGCTATACAAGACTGTTCTAGCTGCAAAATTTCTTGAAGGGATGATTCCTGGAAACTGTAGTTTGAAATGTATGGCAACAGTTTCCCTGTGCCATCCAATCTTGTGTAAGTAGCATCCCTGCAAAAGCAAACATTTACTACAGTACAAAATCCAGCATCTGGTGGTGAATGGATCAAACTCCAGCCTTCAAAACCTCTCTAAAGGAAAACAGTAAATGCCAGGAGGGATCTGATTGTTGTCCATCGTCTCTGTGGTAGNGGGGAAATCATACAAAGTCATACAATTTCTGACTGAAGAAAGCTATCTGTTAGAATTTCTTATTTCTGTATTGGTTAATGTCCTTTCGTTTGTTTAGAAGAATTATCTACCAACTCAACTGAACTTAAAATAGAAGTGTCCAGTCCCTCCTCTTCTGAGATCTTATCATCAGGAAAACAGCACAAGAAATTGTTTTATGGACTAATACTGTTTTGGGTTCTTGAGAAGTTGCTGAGTAACCATCTGATAGGGGTAGATTCCTTCAAAGCCAGTTGTGCATGGCAAAACGCAGGTTTATCAGGAGAAAAATGTGTATTTCTTCAAAACTATATACAGCAGGATCAAGGACTCCATCATTCCTGTCCTCCACAAAGGATAAGGTGGATCTAGATGGCTCCTCTCAGCAGCTCTTTTTTCACCTGAAAAGACTCCCCATATTTTACAAATCCAAATATGAGATGGACTTATTGTCCCACACTTATCTCAAACATAGGGCCCCACTTTGGGAAAAAAATGTTGTCATTTACCAAGCGTGCTGAGAAAACACAGATACAGAGACTGTCCAGGTGGGAGTTCCCTATGGATTTGTGAATACTGGTGGCACTTCCAGCTTTGCCCTGCCTCAAGGGTTAGGATAGAAAGCTACAAGGGTCTTGGTAGTTCCTATTGTAAAACAAGGACTGTTTTCCTCCAGCTTCCTTGTGCCTCCTCTCTGGCAGATTCACCCCTCACAGGTCAAGTAAAAAGGCAGTTTTTGCCATCATCAAAATTCATCGAGATTGCATAAATGCACTGTTCCTCCAGACCTGAATACCTCCTGCTGGAGTTGGTGAAAATACTGTAAGGGGATGCAGTGGGAGCTGAGCCAGGCCGAGCGCTCTCCTGGTTACACAGACCATAGGATGAGGGTGATGTCTCCCAGGAAACCAGCCTGCCACAGCAGTTTGCTGCTAAATATCACACTGGGGCTTGAAATGTATGGTATTGAGGCTATGAACTGGGAAGACAGTGGCTTAAAACAGCAGCTTTGCCATTACTTCACCAATGATGATCTGATGATTTGTTTTCTGAGTGGCAGCTTCTGAACCCACAGGATTACCCAAAACTTTCTGGGTTTCTTTATTACAAAAAGGAGCTTTTTAGCTCTTTATTCAAGGGTGCGGGACTGGGAAGTGTGATCAGATTGCAAAGCATGCTGATAGTCAGGAAAACCTGGTTTGTATGCACCTGGTGCATAATTGACTTCAGCTTGCAGCCTCTGAGCACTGCCATGCCCTTTGCCAGATCCACGATACTCACAAGTGTGGGACAGCCAAGCAGGAATACCCCCATGAATAAAACCCCTCCCTCTTGGGTCTTTGCTACCCTCATTACCTAATTTCCTCTGCAGAGAGCCTTGGAAAAGACCGTGTGCTGGGTGAGTAGCACTACCAGGGTGTTCCCGAGGATGGAGGGGCATCTATCTAGGAGTGATGTTTTAATCTTTCTGTGTTTATCTGTAGGGGAGTCAAAAAATGCTTCATCATCTCCTTTTTCTGTTAAACACAAGTAAGGGAAGTTTGAGATAGTATTTTTCTTGTTGTATATTTTGGAGTTGTTAGCTAAGTAGGTTTGTCTCTAGTAGAAAAACCTCCTCTATGCTGGTTATCAGGAGAAGATCAAGAGCAGAAAATGTGCACTGAGCTGTCAAAAAAAAGCCCCATCATCTCTGATGGTGCCCTGAGGTGCACAGCTAGGGTTTAACCAGGTGTACTGTATAGGGGAGCCATGCAGTGTTCCCTTTGGCACGTGTATAAATGCTACTGATGGAGAATAATTTCAGCTCCTGGGGCCTCAGCAGTTGCTCAGCCTAGGATCCTCTAGGAAGGAGCCAAGGCAGAGCAGACTGGGCCAGGTTTTTGCGGTATCCTTCACAGTGCTATGTCTTGATCCCCAAAGAATCCACCTGTGTGCTCCTTCTCTAGCTCAGGGCTCTCCACTTACCCTGGGACTTCTCCGCCTCTCACAGACCCATTCACTGCAATTCCATTTCCTTATTTTTCCTCCCTTTCCGTACTCAACTGCACAAAACCACGTTAAGGCAAGTTTTCCGTGCCTCATCAGCAATGCAAGGTCCCTGTGTTTCCATGAACCCAGCTGAACCCTCCTGAAGATGGATTCTGGCAAGAACAAAGCACCAGCCTGCCCAAACTATGGACCAGATGAAATCTCCACCATGAGGAACACCATTTTCCAAGTACAGTCACAATCCTGCCCTTTAGTTCTTCGCTATTTTGATTAAACCTTCTTTTTTTCTCTTTACACTCCTAGTCTTGGCCTCACTAGTTGTCCCATGTTTTTTTGGACCCCTAATTTGTTTATTCAAACAGCATTTGTTACGATTTGAGCTTTATCTCCTCTGTTTGTATACTACTCCTGTCCCTTTTTTCTCCTCTTGGCATACTGGAATTCTGTATGTTTTGTTACCTCTTCTTTTTACTAAATACTCATCTTAAAAATACTGCATTTGATTTTGCATAATAGTAGATTTTGCTCCTGGAACAACTCTGCCACCTTTCTTTGGCCAAATTACACATACATCAGTTGTTAATGAAATATTATCTAACATGACACTTGGAGTTTTTAAAATCTATCCAAAAATCAACATTTAAATACTTTAATTTTGCTATCACTCACCTGGCTATTATGAAAAAGCATTATCCTCATTTTAAAATCACTTCAGGTGTTTTTGTGCAATAAAATTAAAACTACACGTAATTGTCTTAAAAATGATCAAGGTTACTCATTATATTCTCCATGTTATCACCAGAGATTTAAATGTGCCATGTGGTCTGTGGCCAATTAAAACACCTGCTCTGTGATTTCTATTCTAATTGCAGCAGTCAGATTGGACTCTGGGTTTGGAGGAGTTTGAGAGGAATGGAGCAGGTAGAAAGAGGGATGGCAACAAGAGCCAGACTTCTCTGTGTATTCACACGTGAAATACAGGAATATGTTTCAGTGAAATAGAAATAAAGCTTTAAGAAACCAAACCTTCTAGGCCAACCACACAGATAAATATCAAATGAGTCAGAACTTTATTATTGCCTTCATTGGTCTAAGCAGACAGACAAAACTCTCAAGGTTTTGGAAGTGCACCTGATGATCTCAATTAATCATTTTAAAGCCAATGCAATTTGCTCCCTTTATCTCAAAACCAGGTTAGTTCTGAAGTGCTGCATTAGAAAGGTGTCAGATACAAACTGTTCCAGTGACAGCCACCTTGTTTGAGAAGTCCGGATGCTGTGAGAACAGGAGAAGTACAAAGATTTCTATTTTCTCACTCCGGCATGATTAGCTGCCCCCTTACACACCCCTTAGCATTTTGCAGGTAAAACTTGCTGCGTTAAGCATGACATGAGTTGTAGCTCACTGGGGTTGGACAAGTGACTTTAGCTCCTGGTGGGTGGCTTGGGACAAGCGTCTCTGTCCCTAAACAGACTTGTTTATTTGCTGCCCTTTTCTACCTGTAGCTCTTCCCTTGTAACCAGACACAGCGCAGGTTATCTCCACAGCTCAGTTTAACCAGTCTGGAGTTGCAGCTTCATTTCTTGCTCAAGGTTAAGGTCTTCATGTCAGGAGCAGCAGTGGGACTCCCCACACACCTCTTCACCCGGAAACACAGCAGCACGTGAGAAAATGTCACACAGGGCCTCTGCTTGTCCTCCCCTCACTGCCTTTGGGCTTATCCCCCAAAACTGAGGTGAGATTACAGTGAGACTTGGTGTGACCTCACACGTTTATTCCTCTGCTCTCTTTTTCCAGGTGGATGCTCTTGGGAGGCGGCGTGTCTGTGTGAGTCCATTGCAGTGTAGATTTTGGGAAATGGCTCAAAGGATTTTTTTTTTCCATAGGAAGCCTGGTTGCGGGGGCGTGCAGGGAGTGCGTCCCACGGCTTCCATCCTCCTCCACCTTATCTGCCTCGCTCGGCGCCCCGGCAGCGGCAGCGCGGCGGGGGCTGCGCTGGGGATGTTCGTCCTTGCCGGGAGGAGCTGCGTGGGCGCGCTGCGCGTCCCCGTGCGCGGACCCCGGGGAGGGTCTGTCCCCTCCCGGGGTGCGGGGGCGCGGCGGGGCCAGCAGAGGGAGCGCACACGACGCGGTGCTGTTGCGGCCCCGCTCCCGGCGGGGGCTGGGGGTGTTCGGGCAAAAGGAAGGCTTTTCCCAAAGCGCCCCGTCTCGTCCCTTCCCCACCCCGGCCGCGAATGGGATTTTTTTTCCATCGTTTTACGTTGTAACGTGGTTTGGGTAGTTCCTGCTGGGGGGCTGAATCCGTGAGGCTTGGCTTTGTCCTTCAGAGCATCTCTTTTCTAAACACACCTCGCAATCCACAGATACTTTTTAAAGTAGACACCATATCTAGGAATGTCATCCCCAGCATGCCATTGATGCTTTAAATGTGACCGTCACCTCTGCAGTCCCTGTGAGCATCTCTGATTACGAGTGCTGGACCTATTGCGCTCTGATGGGGTACGCGGCCCAGGGTGTGACAACTGAGCTCAGTCCCAAACTCTAGTGGCCCTTCATGCAGAATTGGTTGGAATAAGTCTTTTGCATGAAAATGATCAAAATTTAAAAAGAAAACCAGGTCATACAAAGAAAAGAAAACCCTTGAAAAGACTTATTCATCCAAAAAAAAAAAAAATTATTTCTGCATCTGCCACTCAGAAAGGACCAGCTGCTTTATAGACAAAATCCACCCCAAAGAGCCTGTGATGTGAGACCCCAGACTCACAAACCAATGGGGAGCTCTTCCACCTGCACAGAAATCCATGGATTTCAGGGGAGTCTGCACTAATCATTTTGCAGGAGTAGACCTGAAGCCAGTCACACAGATGGGCAATGTGGCATTGGTTTGTCCATTGCCCTTCATTATGTTCTTAGCCCCCCCCCTCCCCGTGCCCTAGCTAATCTTTATTTTCCATGTACAATGAGGGAAAATGGCTACTCCAGATGTCTCTAAGCTCCTCTCAAAAGCCATTATCTGGCAGGTCTCTCTAGAGGACTGTGCTAACTGTGGGAGTGTTACTTAGTGGATAATAGTACCTATCCTCTATTTTCATGCTTCTAACAGTGAAAGATCTGGAGTTGTCTAATACATTTTCAAACAAATCACCAAGACAAGCAATAGCAAGGATGATGGGGAAGGAAAAAAGCAAATGTTGGAAAGACCTGGGTATTTTTGAGGAGGATTAAGACTAATCAAGCTTAGATCTGCAGAGCTTTTTTCTTCTTTCCTTTCCTGACAAGTCCCAAACATTCCCTGCCCTGTGAGTGATTTGTGCTCTCTACTTTTGTGTTCTGTCTTTCTCTGACCTCTCTAAGACTTGGCTTGCAGCTGCCAAGGTTCCCCTCTGTCCAGGCTGTGAGTCCGCGGGCTGTTCCACTCACAAACTGCCTTCAACTGCACCTTCTGGACTTGGAGGGATTAGGCTCTCCAAAGGAGGGGGAAAGGATGGCTTCTGGCTTGCAGAAGTCCCAAATGTTTAGTGAGGTGGCAGTACCATCTAACACAGGGATTTCTTCTGCCACTTCTCATTTCTGAGTGCAGTCCCATCAGAAGAAGGTAGATGGGATCCATGGGAAGGGGAAAGGAAGAAGCTTGTGTTGTTCCCTTCCTGTGCACTTCCAAGAAACCTGGGGCTGTTTGGACGCTGGCCCAAAGCAAACCTGAAACAGGCTCATCCTGGGGGAGTCTGTGATTTCCAGCACAAGTCCTGCTGCTGTGCCACGCTCTCTTATATTCCCCTGATGGGACCAAAGCATTTCATGCCGTCAGCCGGGAGTCACTGGTGCTCCCAGCTGCACTCGCTCCATGCTGTGGCTGGGGCCAGCAACAGAAGAGGAATTGCAGCAGTGATGGAAACTTGTTCCACTGAGCTGTATACATATTAATCTCCTGTCCAAATCCACCACAGAACATAAAGATGTATGCTGGGATTTCTGTGCTAAGGCTAGAGGGTGGAAAAAAAACAACTTTGAGGCTAAGCCAAATCCATATTATTCTTCAGAGTTTGCCAGTAGACAGGTGGGCAATTAGTTAAAGCAAGGGGCTGCTTGAGCAGCAAACCAGGCTGCAGTCTGTTCACCTGTTCCAGGGCACCAGGGCTGCTGTGGTCAAGGCTGGGGTACAGGAGCAGGCTTCACGGAAGAGCACTGCCTTGCAGAGGTGGGTAGCACTGTGTGCTTCTGGAATTGTCCTGTGTCCCACCAGGGAGCAGATTGTGTCAGCGTGTTCGTGCAGTGTCCATGGAGCAGCTGAAAGCAGTCTTGCCCACACTGACCAAGATCTTCCAGCTGGCCCTGCCTGTAGACTGTTGCTTAACTCAGGTAAGATGGTGAACCACACAAAACCAGATACTGAAATAGCCACGTACACATGTGCAGATATAAACAGATACCATCTCTGCAGCAAACACAGAGAAAATAGCCTCCTCTTAGATATGTATTTGAGCCCTTGGTTATTATCCAAACAAATATCTTTGGAGGAAAACCTCTCAGCCTTTTTATCTTTTTATTTGAGAGGACATAGGTTTACCTCTGCCTATTCTTCCAAATAATACATAAGTCAGATTTACCTTACCCTCTCCTAAAGATCCCATGCCTTAATAAGATGTAGGAATTTGTCATTCTGTTTGTAATGACTTCAAGACACCTAGCATATTGTAGGCTATAGTATTGGTGCTTTACCTAAAAAATGGGCCTACAGCAGCTCAGGCAGGCTTTTCTTTTCTTGTTGGTACAGGTTTTTTTAGTCCTGTTGATACGTGACATAAATTATGCTCATGGCTGCAGCACTCTGATCAATGTTTAATACCAGGTTTGGAAGTGGTGGTGGCTAGTACATCCGTCACAAGGGTAGCCAAAGGAGTCAAGCCATTGTTTTAAATTAGGTGGCCCACTTGGCTAGGGGTGCTGCTGCTTTGTTCAATAACCTTTATGGTTTTTTTTCTAATCACTGCATGCTTTTTCCTGTCTTTTACAAACCCAAATCCTTATTTTCTGTCTCCCTCAAGAATGAAACTCAACCTTAACCACTAATAAATTCATTTGGGGGACCACAGAACTTTAACACAAGGCAAACATGAGGCAAAAATGCAAAATTAGCCTGCGTGCCACCCATGTGACGAGGATCTATCCAGCTGTGGAGGACTCTTATTTTACAGGCAGTAGCATCCGCCGTGCTTAAAATACACCTCGAGGGCACAGCAGGGACTCTAACGTGTTAGAACCCTGTGCTGAATCTTGAGCCAGCCCCAGACCTTGCAGAGAGGGATGGTTGCTGCTCCCAGCTTCAAGTGCAGCGCAGAAAAGACCTAAGAAAAAGGGGGAAAAAAGCAGGAAAGAGCTTATGCTTGGATGTCTAGGGCCATCTGCCACCGCAGAAGTACAATACTGGATTCTTGAAATGTAAAAATAGATCTCAAAAGAGACATGTTTTAATGAACTGAACACAAAGAAACATGGTCGAAATAAACTGAAAACAGAAGCAAGGTTCAAGGATCTGTTTGTTAAATGAACACCCAAAGCCAGAATATGTTTTTAGTGCTGGAGAATGCTGGCTGTCTGGTTTCTGCTAAAGCCTCGGGTCTCTCTTTGGGATGCATGTGGGAGAAGGAGGGGGTGAATGGCAGCCCTTGTTTGTCCTCTCTTGAGGAATCTAATTATGTATCAATTGATTTCAAAGCCTGGAATAGTAACTCTCTAGAAAACACTCGCTCAGAGACATTGTTCCAATTTTCGTCTGTTCATAATGTATTCACCTCTGGTTTCAATGAGAAGGGTGCTCCCTCATACTGATTCGCTCCCCACAAGTTGCACAGAAAATCACAAGTTTGTGGACTTCTTAAAAAACAAAACCAAACAAAACATGCACACACAGAGCAGCGCTGTGAGGCGAGGGGAAGGCATCTGGGCAAGCGGGAGGGAACAAAACGCAGCTCCTGCAACGCAGGGCACCCGCACACGGTGGGCAACCCTTCCCTTGCCCCTCGCCGCCAGCACAGCCTGGAATTACCCTGGGGGTGGAGGAGAGCTGTGCACCCCAAAGGACCATTGCCACTCGCAGCTCTGCGGTGCCCTGAGCATCAGCGGGGTGCGGTGCAGGCTGCTGCTGGCCTCACAATGTGAGAAATGTTTTGGTAGCCCACCCTCCAGCCCTGGTGCCACCCTCCCTGCTCAGGCCAGCCGGTTCATGGCCACCCGGGGGCTTCCCTCTGCAATGTGGCTCTCCGGGACCCCCTCCCCGGGCACCCCCGGTCACCCATGGCACACGGTACGGGGGTGTGTTAGCCCACAGGCCATGTCTGGGCAGGAGGGGTGTGTTTGGGGTGGGGGCCCCCCGAAGCCACCGCTGTTTGCTCGCAGTGGGAGGCGCCCGGTGCCGCTGCCGTGTGCCCACCCAGGGCAGGACCGCGGCCCCCAGCAGGGCAAGCCCTCCCCCGGGGGCTGGGCCCCCCAGGAACCCGCACCGGCCGCGGGCTGGGCGGCTGGAATCCATCCCTCCCCCCTCGCCAAAGCAGCCGAGCCACGAGTCTCCTGTCATTCAGCCTTCTGCCCGGCTGATCACTGTGAAAAGAGCCGCCCCGGGGACAGAAACACATGAATATTGACTGCAAACAAACCCCGGGGGAGCGGCACCTGGGGGGCTGCGAGCGCCGCTGCCCCCTCGGCCCGCGGGGAGCGCGCTCACCTGCGGAGGGGCGCGGGCACACGCACGGGCCCGCGCACGCATTGCATGCATGCACAGCCATGCACGCACACACACGTGCATGTACAGCCATGCAGGCACACATGCATTTGCACGTACAGCCCTGCAGGCACACACACACGTGCATGTACAGCCATGCAGGCACACACACACATGCATGCACAGCCATGCAGGCGCACACACACATGCACGCACAGCCATGCAGGCACACACACACATGCATGTACAGCCATGAATGCACACACACATGCATGTACATCCATGCAGGCACACACACGCATCCATGTACAGCCATGAATGCACACACACATGCATGCACATCCATGCAGGCACAGACACACATCCATGCACAGCCATGCAGGCACACACATGTATGCACATCCATGCAGGCACACACACATACATGCATATCCATGCACGCACACACACATGCATGTACAGCCGTGCAGGCACACACACATGCATCACAGCCATGCAGGCACACACACATGCATGCACAGCCCTGCACGCACGTCCAGCCGTCCTCGGCAGCCCCGGGCCGGGCCGGGCGGAGGGTCCGGCTGGCTGCAGCCCCCCCGGGCCGTCCCTCCCTCCCCCGCGTACCTGCCGCGGGCTGGGGAGGCGGCAGCTGAGTCTATATAGCTGGTGGGTTATAATGGGGCTGTCCCCCGGGGGGGAGGACCATAAAAGAAACACGTTTCATTTACAAGTTTCCCCCAGCTGGCCCCCGACTTTAGTCCTTATTCCCTTTCTGGAGAGGGGATGGGGGGAGATGGCTTCCCTCCGCCCTCCCTTTTCATGTATCTACCCCAGGCCAAAATCTTTGCTTTCACTTCCAAATCCTCAAGCTTTCCCAGTTTAAAGGCAAGAGTCATGGGGGAAGGGGGGGTAAGAAACAAAAATTCTAACCCGCACAGTTTTCCANGGAACAACCCTACACCTCCCTCCCCTCGAATTAAATAAACAGCATCTGGAAGCTGATATATCACCAAATGCCCCCCTCTTTTTTATTTCTTCCCTATTGTTTAGGATTAGGGCTATAAATAACGTGTCGGGTGGGTTTTATGGACGAGCCACGTTTCTAAGGTGTCCCCCCCCGTTATACCGTCAGAGCGGGGTGT